>CAWUFW010022357.1:0-97409 GCA_963921515.1 Calotriton arnoldi | reverse complement strand
ACTAGGGGCTTAGAAGTAAGATTAAATATGCCAAGTTAGAGTATACCAATTTCATCAATTTGAAAGGAGGAGCACAGGCACTTCACCAGTGGGAGGCAGGTGTAACGTATACAAAGTTCTATAGCCAGCAGTAACAGATATGGCAAGACTTTGGGTATATGTAATGCAAAAGATGTTCATTTTCTAAAGATATATCACCGATTTTATGTTTTACCACCATACTCAATTTTACTTGTAGAAAATATTCTGATTATTTATTTTGTTTTACCTGACTGTTTCATCTCAGAAAGTCCACTAAAATTGTTGGCCTTTTGAATTGTGACAGTTGTGACGTGTTTTTCCACCTTTTTGCAAACATCTACACCGCAATTAAGTGCATTCTATATTAATACCAGTTTCAATTATTAATACCATGAATTGGTAGTTGATGTAGAATCCTACTTCTAAAATTGCACTTTATAATAGTCATTTAGATTTTTATGTTCCTCAAACCAATAAATGACGAATAATATGATTCTTATTGTTTATGAGAAGATGTTCTTTTTTTGGAATTGTTTAATAATCTATATTGAAATGAAGCATAATCAAAATAAGCATGAAAAATGAATGTCTTCATTGTATGTTTATCTCATAACTACAAATACCTCCATTTGTTTTGCTATTATTTTTTAATTAAACAACAACAAACATTTATGCATGTTATATTTTAGCCAATAAATATTTTTCTTAACAATTCTTTTATTCCAATCACATGTAATTCTATACAATAGTTGACATAAACATGCTAAATAATTTATCAATGCAATAAAGAAGACAATCTTTCAAAAATCTTATTTCAGAGCCTCTCTCTTTAAATGTGTGCACTTCATCTAGTTTATCCTACATCGGAGTCTAGGAAGTATCCTCTCATCAGTACAAGCTCTCCTTCATACCTATTTACTTCTTCCAGTTTTTGGAGAATCGTTTCAAATCTCTTACTTACTTTTACTTTTAGCTTTAAAGCTTACATGGAAAAGATACTTACCATTTATCATTTCTTACAAGAATTATAGTCCTGTGTTATTTGATTTTGAAAATTTATATTTCAGTATAGTACGTTTATAAGTTGGCTTTACTGTCAGGTGTAAAGTGTGTACACTTACTTAATATTTTCAAAAGTTTGATTCACAAATAATGTTTTACATTAGAATTTTCCAAAATGATAAGCTGCTTCCATTCTATTCTTTCCATGCAAACATTTTTATTTTATGTTATACGACAACACACAGATAAATGTACAACCATTTAAGATTGTAAATATTGCTCATCTTTTATTGTCTTTGCTCATTTGAAAATGTATCATTACCCTTGCTAGCTACATTTGTTAACATGTTAATGGTTGTAAGATTTTCCCAATTTAAATATACAATAATAGCAGTTTGCCCTATTGTGGTTGTGCTTACGAAAATGCCTGGTTAATTCAACTTTCAATGTTTTACAGTCTTTCACTGATGAGTAATATACTACATAGTTTGAGGTTTATGTGAGTACACTTTTAACTAGCCCATTTTAATTTCTATTTATTAATGCCACGATAGACATGTATGTATTAGTTAAAATTTTATTTTGGTAATAGGTAATGAATTATTGCAGTTTTCAGAATAATAACTGATTATGAGGTATGTGTTGTAAAGAGCAAGGCTTACTAATTCATGACAATTTATTTTTATGCAAATCTTCCCGATGCCCTCTGCAAGTGTACAACCTCATTTTCTTGCACCACATGCCCACGTTTTCAATCTGACCACTTGATCACAGGAGAAGGCTAAACGTCAACCCATAGTTTTAGCCATTTTCATCAAAATACATGTTTTTTAAAAAATATATATATAAACTTTTTATACTGAGTAGACACACTCAAAGAAAATCTTGTTTTGTCTCAAAAGGAAACTCCATTTTTAATTTAAAAACATTTTTCAATTATAACCCCCATATGCCAGCCTGTGAGTCTCCTAATGCCAATAAATCTCATTGAAAGATTATGGCCGCCTGACCAGGTTTTATTATCACATGCCAGATTTACCTACCATAATGCTAAAGATGCCTACTTTATGCAAGAATGTCCACCGTTTTGTCAGGGACATAACTGCAAAATGGATGCCCACTATAATGCTAAGAACCTCCACAACATGTCAGTCATAGACATTATTATTCTAAGAGTAGCCAGAATGATGTGACATATGGCCACAAATATGCCATGATTACTAACAATGTGGCAATTAAAGCTGCCATTATACAATAATTAGTTCAAGGATGCCTGACTTAAGCAGTATTTAACATTATTATGCCAGTGCAAACATAATAAGAAAGCAGTTATCATTAATCACAAACGGTCATAATTATGGCAGAGATGTGCTGTACAAACAATGTGGAAAAATATCCATACATTCTTATGAATACTGTACACAGACCAAGTTCTTTAATTTTGGCCCTTGCAGCATCAATTAGAACAATAGGAGACTCAAACCTTTTCCCATACCATAGACATTCAATACTAATTTACATAGGCTTTGATAATCAGTTGGCTGTGGCTCTTGAACATTTTTGTGGATCAGCATAAAAAACACCCCTACTAACGTGTATGAATTATTATATGTACATAGTCAACTATCATATTCCTTAATTTCCTGCAACGCATCATGTCTAAGGAGATTTTCTCAACAACCCACTGCAGTTTCCTTCTTATCAAACTGGTATATTTTATGCTACGTTAGACTTGTAGCACAAAATCTCAGGCCTGAAAGAGGTACCAGAACACCAACTTCCCAGCTACAAAGACATTTAAACATGGTCCCTCACCAGGTAGTTTTTCAATTTACATATCTACATTCTACTATTACATAATAACACACTTTTGAATTAACTTCAAAGCAGTTGTTTTGTATAAATGTTGGATGTTAGGAAAAAGATCTCACATTTTATTAGTCGAATTGTCAATCTAACTATGCATGGAAGCGGCCACAACATTTTATTTCAATTTTTGTTTTTAGTAATATCGACAGATTGAAGACTTTATATCTGGGCGCAGCAGTAATTTGAGCAGGGTATTTTAGTTTAAATGTATTTGAAAATAAAGGGATCATTTATAATGCTGACAATCGGGCTACTACTTATGATTAAATGGGGGATCCCCTAGTAAAAATTCTCAGACAAACAGAGGGCCCTGAAATTGTAGGTCTCTTTCACACCTTTCACATCTCTTTCCTTTAAATGGCCTCCCCTCATTTAATTGTTCACCCCTGTAGGTGGACCACACAAGATTAGATATTCAGTTCATGTTCACTATATTTATTCTGTTTTCAATTTAATGTGTTTCAGAGGAACGAGATTGACCACTTCCATATTCTTGCAAAATGTAATGTGAACCATGTGCGTTTCATAAGGGGCTGCCCCAGCTGTGAGGGTTGCATCCCCCTGCGTAGGTTGAGCAGGTATGGTTCATAATTGGCCCGCCCTAAACCCAACGAGAGTCTCCTTTCTGTAAGGGCAATTTCTTTCTATAAAACCGAAGTTTCTCTGGCCAAAAAGGTATCTAGAGTAGTCAAAGTTACCTCCTCAGTTGCTGAAGGCTTTTTCTTCCCCATTGTGGTTCAGCAGCAATGGTGTGTGACTTTAGTGGGAGGCCCAGCTCAACCTTCTCCGTGGTCCGGGCTGCGTTTGCACGCCTCCTGGCGCAGACAGAGATCGTAGGCGGTTCCTCCCCAATGCTTGTTGGGGGACCTCCAAGCAGGTTTCGTTGTACTGGCAACAGCAATGGGGTCTAGATCATGTGAGGGAGCCAAGGAGGTGGCCCAGCCCAGCCTCGTCCGGCCGCAGACGGGCCCGCCCTGGACACGTCCCGCGCCGTGGGAGCCCTGAGCAGGTTAAGAAGCGCCTCTTGGCGTGCGAGCACGTTGGTGGCTCCGGCCGCAGGGTAGGCCGGGTAATGGAGTCCCCGTGAGGCTCTAGGTGGCTGGCAGGAGGTGTTAGTAGTGATGGGCTCTGGGTAGCCAAAGCTGATGCCTGTGGATGTCTGCTTGCAGGCCAGTCTCTGCATCTTGGACTGGCTTGGAGAAGGAAAGCCAGCGACCAATCACAGAGTGTGTGGTGCAGTAAGCTGCGAGCAGACACAGCTGCAATCAGAGTGGTGTGATTGGCGCCCCTGGTTCTCTGAGGCGCTCCCACTAGGAACAGGAGTCGCAGCGATTCAGCTAAGGGGACTAAGCAGCAGGACAAAAGCAGCCCGATCTCTCCTCAATCCTCCTCAGCCCTCCAGAGGTTCGCGGGAGGGGCTCCCATCAACAGGCTGGGAGGCACAGCTCCCCGGGCTCAGTCGCAATGCAGTGGGACAGGAGGGCGCTGTCAAGAGGACTGCGCCGCATCAGCAGCTCCGCCCACCAGCAGAAGCTGCGAAGGCACTCTCACTCCTCAAAGGCGAAAGCCGCAAGTCCGAATCTTGCACCCTGCACCAGCCCGGCTTTATCCGCAACAGGAGGGGGAGCGTAGGCCGAGGCGAATTCTCCTACCTCCGCCACGGCCGTAACAGCTCCCCGCCCGCGGCTCGATCAAAGGCGGCCCCACAGACTCGCAGCTGGCAGCAAGCTCCCACCAGCTTGGTAGGCAGCAGCGAGCCCAGTCGCCTCGGTAATCTCCACCTCAGCCCCTCACTGTTGTCCAATGACTGAAAGGTGAAAGGGATCTGGAAGGTATCGGCAAGATCAGTCCGCCAGATAGGCAGCAACACCACAATGGTCCGAGAAGATTGGCCCCAATAAAACACGTTTGGCCAGAGGGATGCGCATTCCCAGCACACCATAAAGTTAGATGCCACATGTAGTTAGGAACACTCAGCCAATCAGACCAAAACCACACGCACACTGCACACAGTGATCATGTGCTCCCCATGCCATCTGGACACATTACCCACTGGCCGCATTGTGTCCACGCAAGGTCACAAGGTCGAGACCCACCTGCACTCCTCATCAGGTGAACAAATATACATCCCCGTGACTAGTCCCGGGATTACTGTTCTAAAAGAATGTACAAATTGCTTTATGACAAGTTGTGAAATGTATGAAATAACGGCCAACACCAATGTACTTTGAGACAATCTTCAGACCCCTACACTGCTGCTGCTCTCTCGCCTTCTGCATTTAATTAAATAAACTGTTCCTGTTTTGCCAAATGCCTCTTGTCTTTTATTTGTTATGGTAAATCCACATTCGAGCAACAAGGACTTGCAGCTCTTAGTGGGGAAACAACCATTACAACGCAGTCATTACAACGCACTACCTTTACAAAGCAGTCATTACATCGCAACATCCTTTACATCGCATGCCATTACAACGCAGCCATTACAACGCATGTCACTCCAACGCATGTCACTACAATGCATGTCACTACAACGCATGTCACTACAACGCATGTCACTACAACGCATGCCATTACAACGCATACCATTACAACGCATAGTTTTTACCTCTACACTATCCAACATTTACCCTACTGTTGCTCTTACTGGAGTGGGAATAGTCATTGTTTACCCCTACACTATCCAACACTTACCCTACTGTTGCACTCACTGGAGTGGGAATAGTAATTTTTACCCCTACACTATCCAACACTTACCCTACTATTACCCGAAAAGTATTATGCGTTGTAATGGTATGCGTTGTAATGGAATGCTTTGTAAGTGTAGTTTCTAAAAATGAGTGTAGTGGTATGCGTTGTAAAAACATGCGTTGTAATGGATGTTGCGATGTAAAAACCGCATTGTAAAGGCATGCGTTGTAAAAGTTTGCGTTGTAACGTAATATATACCTCTTAGTGTGCCAGCTCTTAATGTGCCGCTCAGTTAAGTAGCCTCCATTGCAGCTCTTAGTGTGTCAGCTCTTAATGTGCCGCTCAGTTAAGTAGCCTTCTATTGCAGCCTGGTTTTGTTATGGTAAATCCACAGTCGAGCAACAAGGACCTGCTGCTCTTAGTGTGCCACTCAGTTAAGTAGCCCCTTAAAACATGCCCCAGGCCTTCCATTGCAGCTTGAAGTCAGTTTTATAACCCCTGGCTACCGTTAAACTCCCCTTTTATTGCATATAAGTCACCCCTAAATTAGGCCCTAGGTAGCCCACAGGGCAGGGTTCATTATAATTGCAAGGTTGGACATGTACTTTTACGTTTTACGTGTCCTGGTAGTGAAAAACTAATACATTCATTTTTCACTACTGTGAGGCATACCTCTTCTAAAGAATAGCATTGGGGTGCCTTATTACATTTAATAAATGCTAACTTTTGATTGGGAACAATTAGACTTTTCATGTTTTGTGTCTGAGAAATTGTGTTAGACCTGTCAGCCTTTGGGTGGTCTCCCCTAAGTTTTGCCCTCTCGCCTCCCACTTTAGACTATACCTTTTTGTTGGACTTAGGACTCTGGGCACCTTACCACTGCTAATCGGTGCTAAGGTGCAGGTGCTCGCCCCTAAAACATGGTGACATTGGCAAACCTGCTTCAGGCCTCTGCCATTGCAGTGAGGCCTACCCCTCCATAGGCTAGCATTAGGAATTCCCTTATATCCCTTTAAGTGATAACTCCTGCATAGGAAGGAGTAGATATATCATGTTTGGTATGGTTGGAATGGTCATGAGAAATCCCCCTGTTGGTGTTTTGGGTTTTGACCTTAGTGTTGCAGAAATGCCACCTTTGGAAAGTGGACATGTATCTGTCCTTCCCTATGTCATGTCTCTTAGGTTTGTTCCATCATGTATATACCAATTGCATAGATTGTGTCCCATCCACTCGACATAACAGTCTTACATAGGTGACCTTGTACCCAGTAGCTTCCGTCTGTCTCTCCGACAACAGGCTCTTGGTACCATACCTTAATCCCTGTACCTGACGTACACAAAACATGTCCCAAGGCATGGTAGATTTATTCTGTACAAGGGTCACCACTTTTTTTCATTCATGGCCAACATCCAGCTGCATATGCTCATGTTTGTTTAGAAAAGGATTAGCAGGAGATTAGCGAATGTTTTCAAAACATATCTATTCTAGAAAAACCCCAGAGTGGCCACTTTAGTATAAATGACTCTCACTCCCCTTACCAAGACAGAGGAGAAATTCCTTCCAGGCTGGACCGAGACTCTGCAGGCTGAGCCTTCAACAAGCAGAGATTCGACATCCCTTGCGGGGTGCCATACTCAACGCAGAGACGGGGTCCTTCATTCAGAACCATCAGGTGAGGGGTTAGCACTTCCCCGGGGAATTCTTGGCTCCATTAGGCTACATTAGGTTCCATTAGAACATATCCTAGCACTTACACGTACATGCTTCACCTACACCTCTAGGCTAGGCCCGGTTAGGTAGGCTACGCATCGTAGGAGTACGCCAAACGCTATTGTTTTATGTAATATGCTTTTATTCATCTTATTAGCACTATGGTGGAAATGTATCTACTTTTTACAATATTGGTACTAGCGATTACATTTGTCTGCTCCTGTCTTTTGATTGTTTCAGCTAATATGTTTCATAGTAGACTGACGCTTGACCAATAAATAATTATTGAAACCATACCAATCGTCATTATATGTATTCTGAGAAAAGCAAGCACGAGTGACAGAGCGAAAGATACTGTATTGTTTCCACGATACCTGAGGAATCAGGGTTGTCATGTTCAGTGGTTGCTAGAAACTACCTACCACACCGTATAGTACAGGGGGGTGGTAGTGGCACTGTAGAGCTAGGAGGTCTAACGGCTAACTCATCCTGTGGGGGTGTCCAGAGTCTGTCTTCACACCAAGCCCTCAGTTTAGGTCATCCAAAATGCACAGGTCTTGGGGGGTGCTAGGAACTACACAACACCTAAACTCTGTGTACCTGCTGCCTACCCCAATCCATGTATGGCCCAGGGTAGCAGCCCCACACTTGCATGGTCCCTAGACTCCCTCAAACACAGGAAGGGCTGCCACATATACATACTGATGGCCTTCTTGGGCTGAGAGGATGGAGTAGTGATTCGCACTTACATCTGAATAGGCTGATCCGGCCACCCCACTATAGGCTTAACGGCTCTGCTTTGTCAGTGCAGGCAGCCATGAGCCAGGTCAGGTGAGACAGGAAACCCCATAATTTCAAAGACCTCTCTAGATGTTTCTGCCCTCTTCTAGTAACTGAGCATCATGGTATCAAATTGGGCCCTGGCCCCACATCTGTGTGACACTAGTGGACCTGCACGAAGCTGGAGTAAAGGATGCTGCGTGGGAAGGATTGGCTCTATGCTGTGTCTGACTGCTCCCAGGATCTGCTGTCCTGCTTTGTTGAGCCGCCCTCCTGCCTGCTGACCTCTGCCCTGAAACCAAGGCACCAAGAACTGCTTCCAGAGTGACGCTCGGGGCTTGTCAACTGCCCGGTTCACCCTACCGGGCTTCAAAGCCCCACCAGCCTCGCCGGTCCTGACTGCGACATCAGCTTTCATGCTGTCCAGGTGCCAAGGGCCTAGTGAGCTGTGGATCACCTCAAGACCATGCCCTTGCCCTGTGACAGTATCGACTGCCAACCGGGAACGGGGTGCCTCCCTTCACGGGGTTGTTAGGATTACACTGCAGGGGAGTACTTGGGCCATGGACATCCCGCCCGACACCGATGGGGCAAAGAGGACTTGGGCTCCTACCAGCGCCAATTTGCCAGCTGATCGCCTCTTTTCCCATTGTGTGTGTGCGTGGACAGCCACAGTAACACCCGTCCCATGACTGTCTATCTCAGAAGTTCTCCAGATTCCCTAACCGCCAGGCTAACTTCCACGAACCCTCGGCTGCAGTGGTGTGATTTGTTGCCGTCTTGGACACGACCGGTCTCCCACTGTTAGAAATGGGATCTCTAGTTGGCAAGGGCTTGCACCTTTGTCCAAGTAGGGACCCTCTTCTTCCTAGTCAGGGTAAGGGTTGTTACACTCGTGAAGTAACCCCTGCTCACCCTCGTGGTAGCTTGGCACGAGCAGTCAAGGCTTAATTCAGAGGCAGTGTGTAAAGCCATTTGCACATAACCAACAGTAATACAGTGTAAGCACTACAAACGGACACCACACCAGTTTAGAAAAATAACCAATATTTTATATACTCAAGACAAGACCAATTACGACAAAAATCCACAATACGATACTTTAAAAATGAATGCTTGATAAGGTAACTTCTTCTTTGCAGGAATAGCACAAAAGCAAAGTTCATACGAGTCGGTAGCTCCGTCCGAGCCTACCGTGATGCTGAAAACCACAGAGTCTAACAGTTCCGGCCGGCCGCGTCGATACGGGCCAGCAGAGTCATGAACAGCCTCGGTTACAGTACCTTCTCGTTGTGGCTGGTACGGAGTGTACGAGCCGGTCGGCGTTCGTCGCGGTTGCGGTGCAAGACGGAGCGATGCAAGGTGCGGTGTCCCTCGATGCGGTGCAGGCAGCGGCTCGATGAGCGTCGTGCAGACGGAGTCGGTGAGTCCAAGGCGTGCGATGCAGGGGTGAGACGATGCTCGATGCGGTGCTGACAGGTTGCGATGCAGGCGACCAAGCCGGGAGTGCGGGAGCTGGCGTCGGACAGCGGTGCGAGTTGGAGCGTGCGCCGCAGACGTGCGGAGCGGTGCCCCAAATGCGATGCGGTCACGACTCTTGAGCCAGTTGCAGCGACCGCGTCGGTCGGGTCCGGCTGGCACAGTGAAGCGATGCGATGCGAACTGCGGTGCCCACAGGTCACGGTGCAAGCAGCGGCTCGATGTTGGCGGCGTTGGACGTCGCCCACGGTGAGACCAGGGTTCGATGGCGAAGCGGGGCGATGCGGTCTGCGGTGCAAACAGGTCACCGGCCAGGGGATGGATTCCGGTTGACGGAGTCGGTTGCGGTTCCCTTCCTCTGTGGCAACTGAAACAGCGTTCCAGAAGCGGTACCCCGAGGGTTGTGAAGTCTTTGTAGTCCCTGAGACTTCTTAACAGGAGGCCAGCTCGGTTCCAGGCCCTTGGAGATACTCAGCACAAGTTTGTAGAAAGTTCAGTCCAGTCCTTTCACTGCCCAAGGCAGAAGCAGCAGCTGCAGGCCAACCCAACAAAGCAACAACACAGCAAAGGGGCAGTACTCCTCGTGGCAGCTCTTCCAGCTCTTCGTCTTGGCAGGTTCCTTGATTCCAGCGAGATCTAAATTCATGGGGGTCAGGGCCCCAATATTTATATCCCAAATTCCTTTGTTCTCTGAAGGCAGAGAGGCCTTTGCCCTAGTCCAAACCAGTTCTGGAGCACTTTGTTGACAAGTCTCCGTCCCTTTCTTTCAGTGAGTAGGCCAGGGACATCAGACGCACCACAGGAGGTGGAGCCAGCATTGTGGAGGGAAGGCACTGTCCTATTCAGGGCCCAGGTGCGACCCTCCCACCCATCTACATGTAGATCTTGCTATTCAGCCCTGCGCTGACTCACCCTGTCTCCTGGCATCCCCCAGCCCCTGTCACTCACACTCCAGACAAGGAATACACAATCTCGCAGAGGCAGGCTTGGATGGTTAGACAAGAAAATACCCACTTTCTAAAAGTGGTATTTTCAAAACACAGAATGTTAAAACCAACTTCACTAAAAGATGCATTTTATCATTCTGAGTCCAGGCATACTAAACTCGAATTTCTACCATGTTCCCGGGTCTGTTAGGATTATAAACTGTAATAATCGAAACTGCCCGTTCTGGCCTAGGGGGAACAGGTAGCCTTGCAATAGTGAAAAACGAACTAGGCTGTAATTCACTATCAGGACATGCCGCACACACCAGGTCATGTCCTACCTTCGCGTACAACGCACCCTCTGCCCACAGGGGTACCTTGGGCCTACCTTAGGGTGACTAACATGTAGCAAAGGGAAGGTTTAGGGACTTGCAAGTGTGTGCACTTGCCAAGTCGCTCATGGCAGCCCCAGGCTGCGCACAGGCTTCTGCGGTGGCAGGCCCGAGTTACACTTACGGGCTGTTTGCGTGGGTGGCACAATCCAGTGCTGCAGCCCACCAACAGCATTTGGTCTATAGGCCCTGGCACTCGCAGTGCACTTTACAAGGGACTGACACATAAACCAAATAGGCCAATCATGGAAACACCAATCCATAACACATTTTATACAGGAGCACTTGCACTTTCCCACTGGACCGCAGTGAGGAAAGTGCGCAGAATCATTACACCAGCAAAAACAGAGTCAAAACCGGGAGGTCAGAAAGCAAAAAGTCAGGGGAAACACGCCAAAAGATGCCAAGTCTAACACCCATGTTGTGGTGCGATGCGTCTCACTGCCGGAAGGTGCCCCCCCACTTAGTTACAGCTACAATATTGCCCCAGCAGACTCAGTCTCACTTGCGGAAAGTGCAGAGGATTCTAAAATCACCGTAATGCTCCTGAAGGGAGCCCAATCCATTCAGCACTGTCTGCCTATAACCTCGTAAAATGAACTCATATCCTGATTCTTATTAAGATGAGCTTTATTGTATTGCCTTATTTTACTTGCATATAAATCGCCCATATTTTTCTACCACTGTGTGAAGTCTATTTGTTGTGGTGTCCTCTGTGACTTGCTCTCTGGGTGTACACAAATACTTTACCAATAGCCTCTTCAAGTTAAGCATGTCTGCTCTGCGCCAAGCTACCAGAGGGTGGGTACAGGATTCCCTAGGGGGATTGGGAACTTACCCTGAATAGAGTGGTGGTCCCTGATTGGACAAGGGTGCATACCCCTGCCAATCAGAGCCCTCATTTCTAACAAAATGTTATAATTAAAAATCCTCTTTAATGGTAAAGTCAGATTTTAAGTTACAATTTTTAAAATGCCACTTCTAGAAACATGGCATGTTTTTTGCAGTATTTGATGCCTGCAGCCTGCTCCAGGGCCGCGTGACTGGGTGTAGTTGGCAGCTGGACTTTGTTTATTCCTTCCAGATAGCCACCCAATAGAGGGATTAGGTGTGCCTGGATGGCCCACAAATTGGCTGGATGGGGACGGACCTGGGCACAGACTCACTTGCAACTGAACAGACTGTGCCCTGCCTTCACACAAATTACTTGCCATCACTGCATTGTTCATGCAGCCAGTTTGGCGCCCGGACAGGAGAGGCAGAGAATTCAAGGACTTCAAAAGGAATTTTCCAGAACCTTTTCCTACTTCAAAGTGGGTACCAGATATAAATATTGAACCCTCAGACCCAACTCTTCAGTACACCTCTGGACCTGTGGAAAGCTCAAAAGGACTGTGATGCTGCTCTGCAAGAAGGACTGCTACTCTGTTGCCTGGCTGCCTTGGTGCCTGTTGCCTGGCTGCCTGAGAGAATGTCTGGGTCTGCATCTTGAATGCAGGACCACTATTGTGACTCCAAGGGGTAGTTGGCTGACCTCCTAATCATAGCCTCAGGGACAGAAATCACCTTGAAACTGGACCTAGACTCTGCTTGCTGTGAGATCTGCCCACCAAGTGGTGGCATACCTGTCTTGGTCCCTTGGGAGTGGACTTGAAGGTATTCTAACCGCACAGTTGTGGTCCCCATCAAAACTGACACAAAGCTTCACGAAGCACCACAAATCCTCATCATACCCCTGCTAGCCTCATTGGAATCAGTGCAGAGTGACACAAAGCCCTGCAAAGCATGGCTGCCCGGCTTCATCCGAAACAACTTCTGATAATGTGAAGCCTCGCAAAACAAAGCCATGCAGAATGCACACCAGGATTTAAAGTATAATATTCAGTGGGGCTAAAGGGGTCCCTGTAACCGGCCCACGCTCCATCGTGGTCAACCAGTAACCACATTTTTAACACTGTCTATTCTTGAATCCACATATATCAAGTAATGATTCACACCTTTTGAGGATTTGTTCATGTTTCTTTATCATGAATAAATGCATGTTTGTAAATTAATTCAATAGCCGTAGTCACTGTGTGTGGGACCTGCCCCATTTGCAGGGTTATCCCCCAACTTTTTGCCTTCCTCCAGTGTTTTTCTGACTTCATTTTTGCTGGGTTTAGGACTGCTGACCAGTGCTAAAGTGCAAGTGCTCCTGTGTAAAATTGTATCTGTAATTGGTTATCCGTGATTGGCATGTTTGAATACTGGTTAGTCCCTATTAAAGTGCACTGTGTTCAATGCTACCAGTGGGCCTGCAGCACTGATTGTGCCACCAACATGAGTAGGCTTGCAACCTTGTCTCAGACCTGCCACTGCAGTTTCTTTGTGTGCCATTTAGAACTGCCATGTCGACCTGGCAAGTGTACCCACTTACCAGAACCCAAACATTCCCTTTTACTACATGTAAGACACCCCTAAGGTAGGCCTGAGGTAGCCCAATGAGCAGGGTGCAGTGTAGAGGAAAGGTAGGACATGGACTGGAATGTTTTACATGTCCTGATAGTGAAATACCACTAATTTCTTTTTTCCCTATTGCAAGGACTATCTCTCACATAGGTTACCATTGTAGCTGCCTTCTAACCTCTTACAAGTGTAACTTCCCATTGGGAATAGATAAAGATTTGTAGTTTGGGGTCCCTGAACTAACAAGTTAAAAATACATCTTTTAGTGAAATTGGTTTTTATATTGCGTGTTTGAAAATGCCACTTTTAGAAAGGGGCATTTTCTTGCTTTACAATTATGTGACTCTTCCTGTCTGTGGAATCCACGCCTGAGGAAGGATGAAAGTTGGGCTGTTTGTGCATTCACTAGAAACAGTCACACAAAGGGAGTTGAGATGTGCCCTGCATATGCTGATGGCCCATCACCAGGCTGATAGGTCTTCCTGAGCTAGAGTGATGGAAGGAGTTGTCACTGACAAGTGAATAGGGCTGTGCCTGTCCTCACACAAAGAATTTGCCGCCCCTGCAGTGTGTCTGGAGGCAGGTCAGAGTAAGGCAGGTCCTGTGAACTACAAAGACTTTCCTTTAAAGTTTGCCTACTTCAAAGGTAGAAACTGGTATAAGTACTGGAGCTGTGACACCATAACTTCAGAACACTTCTGGACTAAGAGGACATTTGTCCAGGAAGAAGAGCTGGATGCCGTAGGAGGAACTGACATTCTGTAGGGTGTTTTTGTCTTGGGAGTGAAAGGACTGGACTTTGTTTTTTACATCCTGCTTTCCAAGGTTCTCCAAAGGCTTATGCATACTTGCCTCCTGTTAAGAAGTCTCAGGGCCATCAAAGACTTCATTTGCAGCCCCTGAAATAGTCTGCTGGGAGTTCTGACTTGACAAGGGGTGCCAATTCAGGTTTTGGGCATTTTGGAGGTGGTTTGGCTGCTAAGAACCCATAAAATCCATGCATTGACTCTCAACAGCTGTTTTTCCAACGCAGCACCGCCGTGCGGTTTGAAATCCAGTGCATCATCGAAGTGCGGCCAAAGAATCAATGCAGTGCCTACTTGCGGCTGAAGGATTGCTGCAACCCGAGTCCCGAGCACCGTGTAATCGACTTCCATGGTGCACGCTTTGACTCCCACCAGGGCCCTGCTGTGTGGCTGAAGAAATCAGTTCATCACCTGCTTCGGGCTGTTATATCAATGCACTGCCTGCTCCTCCACATCAACACAGCGTGTCTGGATTTTCAATGCATCGTACCTATGAGCCAAGTTCTTCATCGATGTGGCCCAGCAGTAAGGAACCAAGGCAGTGTATCCAGAGTTCGACACATCACCTCCCCTGAAAGTAAGGAACCAATGCATCACCGCCCCTGTGCTGCAATTAGAAACTGATGCATCACCTCCCTGGCAGTAAGGAACTGATGCATCACCTCCCCTGGTAGTAATGAAGCAATGCAACACTTTGCTTTTACGGCACTTCACCTCCCCTGCGCCTGTTTTCGGCTTTGATTTGAGCCCATGCCAGGTATTTTGTGCTGAAAAGACTCATCCATAG
Organism: Calotriton arnoldi; assembly: GCA_963921515.1. Classification (NCBI taxonomy): domain Eukaryota; kingdom Metazoa; phylum Chordata; class Amphibia; order Caudata; family Salamandridae; genus Calotriton; species Calotriton arnoldi. The sequence goes on along the minus strand of CAWUFW010022357.1, from coordinate 82,503 downwards.
TTTCCTATGGACTGAAATTTTTTGAACCTTTTAAATGTGATATCTTTACTTATATATGCAGGATTTTTGGTGTTTTATTCCGATAAATATTGGTTGTTTTTATAAACTGGTGTGGTGTCCTTTCGTAGTGTTTTCACTGTTACTGTGTTTGTATGTAGAAATGCTTTACACATTGCCTCTGATATAAGTCTGACTGCTCGTAGCCAAACTACCAAGGGGGTGAGCAGGGGTTATCTGAGCTGTATAATCACCCTACCCTGACTAGAGTGAGGGTCTCTACTTGGACAGGGTGCAAACCACTGTCTAACACTGTGTTTCTTAACACCCCAGTCCCCTGTGGATTTCGGCTCAAGCTCGAGGCCTCTTTTGCACTGTTAGTATTTCAACTTTAACCAAAGAAAACAACTAAGTTGTGAAACTTATTTATCTTCCATGTATTGCAAAAGAGTTGATGTTCAGTAATTGTATTTCTAAACAAGGCAGGATTTGTGTGAATCTTTATGCGCTGCTTTAGTATTACAAGCTCCAACATGAATGTACCATGTAAACAATCACATAAATATGTTGACGAGAATCGTAACTCATGGTATAAATAATTGGCCAAGCTAGATTTAATAAGTCAAATAGGAGGTAGAATCCAAGTGCTACAAAATACCAATTTGTGCAATCATTCCTATATTGTGTGTTATTCGCGCAATTTATCATGAATGTGAATGATTAACAAATCCATGCCCATGAACTACAAAGTGTGTCTTCATAAGATACTAAACGTGCCAAACTGCTGTTGTGTGTCATAACACTATAAGATAAAGCAAACTCAAGGAGATGATGGACGGAGCGATGAAACTTTTCAGACACTCACCCCCAGATCTGGAGTTGAATGCATCATCATTCTTTAGCTCACTTCGCCACCCCAGTTAAGACACAGCTATATGCAAATCAGTCTTGACCCTGTGCCTCATGGGAACAGTCCAGACCGAACTGCCAAGACATGTCTCCCTGGACCGGAAACAAGCATCCTGGGACCGGTTTCGGGGTAACACCCTTCATTAGCCAGGCTAGCTTGAATCCAGTGATAAAGTTCTATGTATGGGCAGTATACTACAGAACACTTGCTTTTTGAGAGCTGCTTTTCCTCAATCGTTTATTGCTCCATTATAGTTGTTTAATACCCAAAGTTAGATTATCCTTCTGCCAGTCAGTGCCTAAATTGAGTCGGTGGTTGCCGGTGTGGGGCACCAGCACTTATTTTTGAGGACCAGCACTTATTTTTCCGCATCTGTTGTTTCAAGATGGCAAAGCAGGGAAAAAAGGGGAAAGATAGAGAAAGAGAAAATGAGAACAACATCACAAAGGGAGAAAGCAGGATAGGCAAGAGTGAAATAAATGGGCAGGTATATGTGTGTCAGTGGAGTTAAGGTGCATCATGAGTTTTGAGACTACCAACTTTGGTATTTCACGCACCAACTTTTAATTGCACGGCCCACGGGCTTCTCATAAAAGTTGCATGTACCAGCACTCAGTATTTTACAAATTATGCGCTGCTACTAGTGCTCTCCTTAGGCTTTTCTGTGCATCACCATGTATCATCATCATGCAGCTGAAGTAAACGCCAATTGTGTTCGGTAGTCATACTTAATTACGCTGACTGAGCACCCATGTCTTATCATCTGTGTATGTTTATGTAAGCATACTTGCTAAGCAATTAGAAAACCAAAGCTTTTCTTCATCCTATAGTGATTTTGCCGACTGTAAGTCATGTCTGTTTCATCTACCAACATACACTTCATGCTTCTTTATCTCACTTTTGCAGGTTCCATTTCATTTCTGCTTTCTCTCTTTCTCACTATTTCCTGTCTTCTTCTCTTCCTTCCTTGGGTTTTCACCTTTCTCTCTCGGCCAAAGCCCAATTAAAAATATTTTCCCTTTCACCAAAAAGAGAGTCGCTTTATGCCCCACCTCGTGCCACAGACTTAAATTAAGCGATACAAAAGGGGATGATGGACGGAACGTTTGAGCCAATCAAACACTCACCCCCAGTCAACTGATCTGGGTTTAATCCATCATCATTCTTTAGCTCACTCCACCACCCCAGTTCAGACATGGCCATATGCAAATCAGTCTGACCCTGTGCCTCATGGGAACAGTCCAGCCCGAACTGCCAAGCCATGTCTTCCCTGGACCGGAAACAAGCATCCTAGGACCGGTTTCTGGCATTCCAGCCGTCATCAGCCAGGCTTGCTTGAATCCAGTGGCAAAGTGAGCAAGGGACCCACGCCTGGGCATACCCCCGCCAACTTAGGGCGAACAAAGCGATACAAAAGGGGATGATGGACGGAACGTTTGAGCCAATCAAACACTCACCCCCAGTCAACTGATCTGGGTTTAATCCATCATCATTCTTTAGCTCACTCCACCACCCCAGTTCAGACATGGCCATATGCAAATCAGTCTGACCCTGTGCCTCATGGGAACAGTCCAGCCCGAACTGCCAAGCCATGTCTTCCTGGACCGGAAACAAGCATCCTAGGACCGGTTTCTGGCATTCCAGCCGTCATCAGCCAGGCTTGCTTGAATCCAGTGGCAAAGTGAGCAAGGGACCCACGTCTGGGCATACCCCCGCCAACTTAGGGCGAACAAAGCGATACAAAAGGGGATGATGGACGGAACGCTTGAGCCAATCAAACACTCACCCCCAGTCAACTGATCTGGGTTTAATCCATCATCATTCTTTAGCTCACTCCACCACCCCAGTTCAGACATGGCCATATGCAAATCAGTCTGACCCTGTGCCTCATGGGAACAGTCCAGCCCGAACTGCCAAGCCATGTCTTCCCTGGACCGGAAACAAGCATCCTAGGACCGAGTTTCTGGCATTCCAGCCGTCATCAGCCAGGCTTGCTTGAATCCAGTGGCAAAGTGAGCAAGGGACCCACGTCTGGGCATACCCCCGCCAACTTAGGGCGAACAAAGCGATACAAAAGGGGATGATGGACGGAACGTTTGAGCCAATCAAACACTCACCCCCAGTCAACTGATCTGGGTTTAATCCATCATCATTCTTTAGCTCACTCCACCACCCCAGTTCAGACATGGCCATATGCAAATCAGTCTGACCCTGTGCCTCATGGGAACAGTCCAGCCCGAACTGCCAAGCCATGTCTTCCCTGGACCGGAAACAAGCATCCTAGGACCGGTTTCTGGCATTCCAGCCGTCATCAGCCAGGCTTGCTTGAATCCAGTGGCAAAGTGAGCAAGGGACCCACGTCTGGGCATACCCCCGCCAACTTAGGGCGAACAAAGCGATACAAAAGGGGATGATGGACGGAACGCTTGAGCCAATCAAACACTCACCCCCAGTCAACTGATCTGGGTTTAATCCATCATCATTCTTTAGCTCACTCCACCACCCCAGTTCAGACATGGCCATATGCAAATCAGTCTGACCCTGTGCCTCATGGGAACAGTCCAGCCCGAACTGCCAAGCCATGTCTTCCCTGGACCGGAAACAAGCATCCTAGGACCGGTTTCTGGCATTCCAGCCGTCATCAGCCAGGCTTGCTTGAATCCAGTGGCAAAGTGAGCAAGGGACCCACATCTGGGCATACCCCCGCCAACTTAGGGCGAACAAGCGATACAAAAGGGGATGATGGACGGAACGCTTGAGCCAATCAAACACTCACCCTCAGTCAACTGATCTGGGTTTAATCCATCATCATTCTTTAGCTCACTCCACCACCCCAGTTCAGACATGGCCATATGCAAATCAGTCTGACCCTGTGCTCATGGAACAGTCCAGCCCGAACTGCCAAGCCATGTCTTCCTGGACCGGAAACAAGCATCCTAGGACCGGTTTCTGGCATTCCAGCGTCATCAGCCAGGCTTGCTTGAATCCAGTGGCAAAGTGAGCAAGGGACCGGTCCTAGGATGCTTGTTTCCGGTCCAGGGAAGACATGGCTTGGCAGTTCGGGCTGGACTGTTCCCATGAGGCACAGGGTCAGACTGATTTGCATATGGCCATGTCTGAACTGGGGTGGTGGAGTGAGCTAAAGAATGATGATGGATTAAACCCAGATCAGTTGACTGGGGGTGAGTGTTTGATTGGCTCAAACGTTCCGTCCATCATCCCCTTTTGTATCGTTCCGTTAACCCAGGCCCCAAATTTACGAACTAATAGAAATCAAAGAAGAAACATATTAAAATCAAAAATAAATGTCTTCACTGTATACCCCCTATTTCTACTCTATTCCCATTTAATTATAAATCTATCCCGCATTAATAGCGTTAGAATACCACAGTGTTAATTGCAGCAAATGCGTAAGCTTTAGCACGTAAGAACATTAAGCAGCCATTTTAGCACACACTGCGCAGAAGCAAAGTTTTCCTTCCAAGCAAAGAAAGATGTCATACCACGTGATATGGTTGACACATGCGCAATGGAGTTCCCGCGCTTTTAGCGGCCATTTTGGATTAGACAAGCATTAATTATTAGTTTAAACACATAGGCAAGCTTCTCTCGGATACTGTGTTCGTGTATGCATTTATTAGTAAAGACATTACAAAGTTTAATTAATTAATACTGTGAGAGGATTGCTTACGAGCAAGTCTCATTTTGAGTTCTTGCTCCATCACCACTCTGACACGTCTTCAATTTCAAAATGCTTTATTGACAATGCTGGCGATAAACAGTGGAATATTTGCCCTTATATTGACTGATTTTGAGTATTGCTGTTGTTCCTATTGGTTTTATTGTCGTTATATTGACAAGGTATAACACATTTATTGTTAATATGCTGGCGCCACCCTGACAATGTCTGTAGGCCTGCTTTATATTTATGGATACTCCATATAGTGTGGTGTTGCACTTGGCATAAGTGGTGGCATATTGTGATTATGGGGTTCAGTTCCCACTATGGGTATAATGTGATCTGAGGGTATCAGCAAAGGTACTTCCCTATAACTGAAGAAAGGTGTTTGTAAATTTATGCTCTAGTACTTAGTAGGCTGGGTCTAATAAAAGTACTTTTTCTTTTTAAAAGAAAAACACTGACTGGACAAAACTGGTTGACTGTTGTTGTTGTGCAAAATTTAATTGGGATTGCTAGCCCACACAATTCCCCCTATTAGACCTTGGACTGCTTTGCTTTGCTACCCTGAGGAAGTGCTATAATGAGGTACTTGGTTCCCAGAAAAGACACTACTATGGACTTATTACTTGTAAAGGATTCACATCATTCGCAACAAATAACCCAATTTCTTACACTTTTGTTTTTTTCTTGTGTCTGTCCCATCCCCGGAGGATTTACGTTTCTCCCCTCCTTTTTTGCGAGGTCTTAGCAACTACAAAGTGCTACAGAGCCAGTCACGTCTTTGCACTTGTGCGACATACAGTGCATACTTTATTCTTTATTCAAAAACAACATTCGCTATCTTGGACTGGTACATTTATAATAAATAATAATTTATAATAAATTGCAACAGAAAAAAAAATCAAAGATGGCCTCCAGTATCTTAACAAGCTTACCTAAGCATGCACATGCAGGGTTGTCATTATGGATTACTTTTTATTGTAAAAATAATTCCATAATGGCCACCCTCAGCAGACGTGGGTGGTCATCTTGGAATGCTTTTTTTCCTCATAAAGTACAATATAAGGCATTTCAAGATGCTCACTATCCCCGTGCAAGCACTCTGATGTATTTGTGGCTGTTTTTGAATTTCTTTTACACCTTATTATTATTATCTTTCCAAGATGGCTGACAGCCATTTTTTAACATACAGGGGGATATTCTCAAGGACTTATTGCTGAGTTAGCGGCACTTTATCGCAGCCAAAGTGGCGATAGATTTATCGCCCTGTTCACAAGCTGGTGCTAACAGCCGATATCGCCAGTTTTCCTGCGATAGCAGCCGCAAAAAACATTGCCACCGATGACACCGGCAACTAACGCTAATGAGATGCAGAGTAGGCATTCCTGTGCAAAAAGCCGCGAAAACACCACTTCGCAATATTCTCAACAACCAGCCAGATCGACGATAAGATCCCAAAACAGGCGATAAGGCGCGTTAGCAGCAGGGATTTAACACCTGCTCTTACCTGGTGTTAAGTCGGACGACAGCCTGCACCACAAAAGGGAGCCCAGACCAGAGCCACACCTGAAGAACAACAGATGCCATGGAGCTACTGATCATGCAACTCGGAGCCCCAAGAGGGCCACAACACCCACCGGCACCACACCCAGGCCCGCCACCCCCACCGGAACCCACCCGCCCCCGCCCGGACTACCACAGAGGCAGCGCAGACAAAGACAGCTGACCTTCAGAAAACACACCAGCCTCACAGACTTAACACCAGAGGATGTCATTGCCCACTACAGGCTCAAAAGGACAACCATCCTCCGCCCACCATCATTGCCCACAGGCTGACGGTTCCAACAAAGCAGACAACCAACATCCCTCCGCAGACAAAGCTGCTGGCTGTGTTGCACCTGTTGGCCTCTGGTACCTTCCAACCAACAACTGCCAGAGTCGGAGGAGTCTCACAGCCAGCCCTATCCAAGTTCGTCACACCTGTCTTGGATGCCATCATCAGCTTGGTACCCCAGTACCTTCACTTCCCCCACACTGTGCAGGAACAGCTGGAGACCAAGCAAGGCTTCTGCGCCATAGCTGGCTTCCCGCACATGTTGGGGGCAATCGACTGCACACATGTACTCCTCGTGCCCCCTGCCGCCACTGCACACAATTACCGCAACAGGAAGCACACACATTCCATCAATGTGCCGGAAATAGTGGACCACCGGGGACGCTTCACCAATGTCGTCGCCAACTACCCAGGCAGTGTGCACGATTCCTTCATCTTCCGACAGTCCATCATCAACCAGCGCTTTGAGGCTGGCACCTATGGGAATGCATTGCTCGTTGGTAAGTACCAAATGAACACACCACACACCTCAACTCCACAGTCATGCAACTCACGACTCTGGGAATGCCCACGTTACAGACTCACATACAACATGCCAAGCAACATGCCCACCTACCAGACACGACAGCACAACTTACTGTGGTAACCTGGGCTAGCCATGTACACAAGCCATCAACGGCATGGCACCTAGCCACACAATAGCAGAATGTGGGGAGAGGTGGGAACCAGGCATGTGCGAAGGAGGCAAGTGATCCATGAATGAGAATGTACACAATGCCAAGTGTGGCATGGATGTGCTGGCCAGACTGCAGTATGCAGACCACAGTCATGTCCATGTCAACATATAATGCTGGTGTTTGGAGTGTAGTGGACAGTGGACGCAACCATGTCACCCCAGGCAGTGGGGAAGATTGCGGAAATGTAGCTTGTTACGTCATCCCCTGTAAACGTGAGTGGAGTGGGCTGGCCCAGCGTACGCCAGGCCAGCGTAGGGGTGTGAATAAAAAGCCTGTTGCTCTGGGCATGGTTCTTTTCCAGAATGGCCAAAGTGTCTGCAAGGGCGGCGCCTCTCAGCCTGCCACGAAGCCGACGCCGTGAGCGGTGGTGCCTGCGATCCTGTGCACCTGCTGCACCCCAGGCCGCTGGTCCCCAGACCCGTCTTGGCCGCTCCTGCGCAACCAGGCCTCACTGCTCACCTGCCGACACCAGCGTGTGTCAAAGAGAGCCCACCACGTGCCGGTGCAAGCTCCAAGCCCGAGGCCCGCGACCTTGGCAGCCTCCTCAGACCATCACGGCCTCTGCGACACAGGCCCCCAGCACTCCTTTCTCGTTGACGTACTCCACCGCTGCCTAAGGCCTACACTGCGGTCCAGTAGGTCCCACATTTGGAACTGAGTCTTGATTTCATTATGGCAGAGTTTATACCATTAAACAGGCCTCATCGCAGACTGCATCCACTTTCAGCTCTGGTGCCACTAACTCTGTGCCCCGAAATTCATGGACACCCTCTGGTTGAACTTTGGTGGCATCTGAGTCTATGGCCTGGGGGTTGTCTTCATCATCATGTAGCTGATACTGACTTGGTGTTAAAAATGAGTCTGTAGCATTCATCTCCTCCGTATTGCCTGTTTCTGCTTGGTTCTGCCCTCTGCATCATGCCCTGGAAGAACACCTTCCACTGTCCCCCGAAACACTCTGTGACATTCACCTTCGAAATTGACGAGGACCCGCTCAGCTCTCATGGCCCTACCTCAGTGCACCGCAAGTCACCGTCCAGTGGCAGTGTGCCTGTGCCGGCTGCAGTGCATCCGGGGCCACTAACTCTGTGCAGCTCAAGTTATGGAACCTTGCTGTTTGAACTTCTGATTGTCTGATCACTGTTGTAGTTGTTGCCAGTACCAACCACTTCCTGAGGGCTGGCTTACACTCACCCCACACCCATCCAGCACAGGCGTCACTGGACATGGGACCCTGGCAATAAAAGGGGCCGGGCGCACGTGTCCGTAGCCAGTTCCACAAACTATCTAAGTGTGTCCGTGTGGTCATTATGTATGCATGAGGGCCCCAGGCCCTACCACATGACATTGTGCTGTGTACAGCAGATGCAACCATGTCACTTCAGGCAATGGGGAAGACCTGGGACATGTAGCTGTGTCGTACCCCCCTGTAAGCGTAAGCGGAGTGGGCTGGCGTACGACAGTCCAGCGTAGGGGTGTGGATAATCAGCCCTGGGCTCTGGGCGTTGCTAAGTGTTGGTCTTGCCAAGGAAGTAACTAATGCGTGTGTCTCTGTTGTAGTGTCGGCGCCACCCGTCCCGCAATGGACAATGTTGCGATGTAGCATGCCCCCGGAGTGCGGGCTCTGCCGAAGGGATAAATGAAGGAGAGCAAGCCCGCTCGGGGTCCGGGATCATACATGCCAACTGTTGTGTGTGTCGCTATTACCGCAGCATAGGCCAAAGGTCTACCCTCAATTGCATCGCGAGTTCAGCCAGCCATGAACTCTACATCTGTGTCCGCCCTATCCTTACCACAGGCCTACACACCCGTGGCCGCCCACCTTCAACGCACAACATCACAGTGTCGTTGTCAGGCTTGTGGACATGCGCAGACAGGTATAACAATGGTGTGCCGTAGGAGTGCAAGTGATGCAACGCGCTGCGCACACTAGTAAATAGGCTCGGCGGGAGGGATGAGCAGCAGTGAGGCTACGTAATACACATTGATGCCACTCATTTGCCACAAGCAGTACCTGTCAAACAGGAATCACTAAGTCACACATATCACACACCAGTGAACTAGTGAGCCTGCCAACACATCATGCAGAACCAACTTTTGACTCATGTCTCTATGCACTGTCACAGGTGATCAAGGATATGCACTCTGCCCTTGGATGATGACACCCCTCCGAGCCCCGAACACACAGGCCCAGAGGCAGTACAATGCAGCCCACAAATGCACCAGGGGCATCGTGGAATGCACATTTGGCGTGTTGAAGTCACGTTTCATGTGCCTGGACATCACAGGTGGAAGGCTCCTGTACAGCCCAGGCATCATGTGCAAGATGATCGTTGCATGTTGTGTGTTGCACAACATATGTGTACGCACCAATGCCCCATGGCTACAAGTGCCAGATACACCGGACGATGATGAGGAAGATGAGGCAGGTGGACCACACCCCACTGCAGCAGCAGCAGGAATAGCCTGTAGGAACACCATCATAGACAATTTCTTCACATGAGCACGTCACATTGTCACAGTCCTTAGCAATCGTGGGACAGTACAAAATGACCACAGGCACAGCATGTGCAAATAAATTCACTACAACACACATTCCCTGTGTGCATGTTACTCCTCTGTACAAGCACATCACTCTGACAAGTGTAAGTGCAACATGTAGTGCTAACAATCTCACTAATTGGAAATAGATGGTGGGTGTGTCACCTCTGTACAGAGAGGCTGTTTAGGGTGTCACGTATTCGAAATGCCATTTCTGTGTGTCAAAGATAGTACGGAATCCCACTCATCAGCGTTTCCCATGTGTCCAAAATCATTACATATAGGCTGTCATTTGTGACCTACAATTGACAACAGGGCTTCTTTTGGGGTCAAATATGTACCTGAAACACAACAAGTACTCCCTTAGAAAAACATACATATAAAAACTATTAACAAGATGGTAATCTGGAGGAACCCGAGATGAAAGCTATACTACCAATCTAAGGATGGTAGGAAAGGAAGCAAGTCCTTTTGGTTTAATTTACCCTCACACACCCTAGTGGTGTCATGCTTCATCATCGGGTCACCCTGTCGCCTAAAAGTCAGGGTGGGCTCGACCAGTATTTCAGGGAGCACTTAGAATATATAAAGACCAGGGAATAAAGATAAAAAACTCAGTGAAGTCCCAGTTTCCCTTTATTCTTGGACCTCTACTGCGTTATTAAAATATGTTTACCAACCAAGGATCTTCAGGAGTGTTATGGTCCTAAGACCCTTGTGCCGACATGTTTCAGTCACTAAACGCCCGATGGGTGCGGGACTTTCTTCAGGGTATCGGTAAAAGTAACCCCTGGAATAAAGTAACGGAAAAGACCCTATACTATTTTTATATAAGGGCAGATAGCTGCTCCTTATGAGTTGAACTGAACGAGCTATTTACTCGGTTAATAATTCCATCCCAATATGGGGATTGAAATGCGTCTCCTAAGACCACGCTTACGGGGTAGTCCTGTAGTCACACTGCCTCCAAGAATCCTGCCCCACTGATAACCTATTCGGTGGTGGTCCTAACGGCTTTCAGACCCACCTCACTGAGATCACATCCCAGTGACACTACCTCAGCATATACATCTTTAGTGAATCTAGTCCATCACAGTTCACAGCATTGTCAAGGTTGTATCCCAGAACACTACCCTAGATCATAGAGGCACATTCATTCTGCATTACAAGGATCTTTGGCTAACTTTCCTACTTCTCTGCACACTAGGCAAGGGAGCACACTGCCGTGCATTTTCAGGACACTCTATTGCATTGTTTTGTAGTGACTCTTGACTATTGCTCAGCACCCTCTAGATAACACGCTACCATACTGCACAATATTGCACTTTATTCTAGGCATATTAATTCACTAAACTGCACTGCATCCTAAAATGTGTGTATGACACAATTATAATTTTGTAATCTGGTTTATCCCTGTGAAAAATGGTTGTGATGAAAATGTGCTATTGAAAGGAGAGAACTTCTCCAATATTGTACTAGCATATGCCTTTTGTGTTTGTTTATGCCAAAGTCTGATGACTTACTCGACTGAGTCATCAATAATGGTAATATGGTCATGTAAGACAGAAAGAAGATAAACGTCTCCAAACAGTGAAGTCCATCTTTTCACAAGGCATCATCTTTTGCCTGAATTACAAAGTTATTTTTTCGATAGGTCAGTGTAACTTACTCCCAACTTACGTTTGATTTACTCCTGAATTTGTAGGAGTAAGTCACACTTACACGCAGAGAAAAAAAGCATTGTGAACAGGGTTGTTTATTCTTCAACTCCAGAGAATGTGTTGAAAGACCTGCAGTCATGGCACCAAAATATAGGCCAATAAACTAAACATAAATATGCAGTACATGGGGTCCGGGATGAGCCACTCCCTAAAAATCCACATACTCAATTTCAATTTCAAAACGAACCTCTTAAAATCAAGGGGCTTCTATTTGATTCAGTATCGCGTTGAGGAAAGTTGAGTGTGCCTTGAAATGGTGGTAGCGCATTTGCTTTTTTTCGTAATTGTTGCTCATGCAAAAGTCAGTGTTCTGTTGTTTCTTGAGTGAAATATGGCATTCTTAACTAACCCGGCATCTGTAAGCAATCACCATGTCGAGTTTCAGGCACAGGGACATGCTTAATTCCACTTTAACAAGCGTTAATGTCCAGCAGACCGTTTCATGACCGCAATTTCATCAAGGTCATAAAAGAAGTTGATATCTGGTCGATACAAAACCATTGTAAACACAGTCTGTGAACAGTGGATGCTTTTTTCTCTGTTATCGACACCAGATTTGTAGCGTCCTCCCCAGCTCAGTACCTTGCAAATGACAACACCACATAGGGAGCTCTGTACTGAACGTCTTTATTCTTCAGAGTGCAAACGCTAACTAACTGTACGCATTGCGTCATGAACTTTATTAACCACACCCAAACGATTATGTCATGCTATAGAGTCCATCAGGGGCCAGAAGGGTCCCGCTATACATGTTTACAAGACACGGCATCTCCCCCTCTGTTAAAATAAGTACAAATATTACACATATACCTCATAGTTCCTCCATGAGTCTTTGAGGTGCTTGAATCAGAATTCCAGACCTAGTCATGTGAGGTTAACGAAGAGGAGGAGCAGGGCCTGCCTCAGGCACTGGGGGCACAGCGGTAGGCGTAGGAGGTAAGATCTCTGGACGCTCACGTGGGAAGGTCTCACTTCTGACATCTGGAGCCGATGAACATCTAGGTAGGTGCTTGAAGTGTGAGGAATCTCTTGTTATGGACTTTCCTGGGCATTGAGCATTCACCTAATGTCCGTTGCTCATCACAACCCTCAAGGGTTCAGCATCAAGCGGAGCATCAGACTCGCGCTTCAGTTTCTGCTTGACCAGGACCCGGTCTCCTTCCTTGAAAACCGTGTCTTGAGCACTTCGGCGTTTATCTGCATAGATCTTCATTCTGGACATGTGAAAGGAATCCGTCGTACGGATCTCATCTGCATCAGTCGACCTATGAGTGGTCCATTGCAGCAATTTGGTTCCAATGGCTCTCCCAAACATCAAGGTGGCAGGGCTTTCACCTATAGGGGAATGGAGAGTTGACCTGTATGCACGAAGGGCTGGACATATGGCCAATTTGAGATCACTTCCTTGTAGCCCACTGCGCTGAACTACTCTCTTTAGGGTTCCCATGAAGTGTTCGACAACGCCGTTGGCCTGTGGCCAGAGAGGAGTGCTTTTCGGATGTTTGACATACATATTATTGAGAAACTCTTTAAACTCTTGGCTGTTGAATGGTGGGCCATTGTGAGATTTAAGAATGGAAGGGATACCCCTGGTTGCAAAAATGTCATTTAATGTCACAATTACTTTGTCAAGTGTGGTTGACAACAGATCTTCCACCAGGGTGAAAATGCGAGTGCTCATCAACAACTACCGTCAGATGATATCCATTGTTAAGGGGTCTAAAGAAATCAACAGCAATCCCCTCCCACACAAGTTTCGGGAGATCAAGCATAACTACTGGATGCTGCGTCGTTTTGGGAGACAAACAGTTGCACAAATGACTGGCCTTTAATTCTCTCTCAACTCTTTCGTCAAGGCGAGTAAACCATACACAGTCTCGAAGAGCTCTGGTGGCGACAATGACAAGATGATCCTCAAGGGATAGTCAACTACTTGTTGCAGCAGGCCCCCTGGAATGAACATTTTAGAACCTCTTAATATAATACCTTCTTGTATGACAGAGAGTTCCTCGCTCACATTTTTAAACTTTTGGTATTTAAAGTCATCCGTAAGAGGTCAAGTGTGTTTCTTCCAGGAATGCTGAGTAATAATGTCTTTGAGAACACACAGATCTTGATCTGTCTTTGTAGCAGCAAGAATTTGCTCCACTGAAAGAGCTGCAGCTATGCTTGACTTGACTATGAGGTTGACATAGGCCTCAGTCGCTTTAGACGTGGTACTTTGGCACTGTACTGGCACTCGTGAAAAGTAGTCAGCAGGCTTTCTCTGGCCTGTGCACAATAGTGTAATCATACTCTTGCAATCGCAACCCCCATCTCTTGATGTGAGGGGACATCTAGGCTTTCGGATTTCCAAAAAATCTATGTAAAGCTTGTTCAGTGATAAGGGTGGTGTGGCCCACACCACAGCTAGACTTTCTTTCTCAGGTTGGGAATAAGCACATTCAGTCTGTGACAGACTCTTGGTCACATAGCCACAATGTGCCTTCGAGCATTTTCGTGCCAACTGTGTTGGGCAAGGATTGCACCCAACCCCACTGGGCCGGCATCTACTACAATCTTAGTGTGAAGTTTTGGATCAAAATAGGCCTTTTCAGTAGCCAATTTCTTTTCGAGTGGCCCCAAATACCAGTATATCATCACTATAATTAAAAGTATGTGTGACAGGCTGTATTACGTCGCAAATGACATCCAGAAAAACCTCTGCAGCTGACGACACCCCAAAACCTAGTCTTTTATTTCTGAACAAGCCAGTATGGGTTGAAAAGGTGGTAATGTACCTGCAGTTTTCCTCCAGTTTGAGTTGAAAATACTCAGATCTAGATGAGAAAAGACTTTGGCACCAGTCAGCTGTGTAATAATATCTGCAATGTGCGGACCAAGATGTCGCTCTCTCTCAATTGTCTTGTTAGCTTGGCGCATGTCAGCGCAGATGCGAACAGCACCTCCACAGTCCTTTTTGGGCACTACCACTATGGGTGAAATCCATGGTGTTGGACCAGTAAAGCGTTCATTAATATCATGTTTTAACAGCGTTTCCAGTTCTTTCTCAACAGCTTCCTTCAAGTGAAATGCAATTTGACGATGTCGTTGAGCAACAAGGTGAATTTTCTCATTGATGTGAAGTTGCTCTTTCATGGTCTTAAGCTTTCCTAGTTCATGAAATAATGATGGGAACTGACTTACGATATCTGCATATGCATTTATGTTGTAGATGATTAAAATCAGACCCATGTCTGCAGCAGTACTCAAATTGAGTAAGCCTGCACTTGATGAAGTACCTATAAGAACCTGGATCAGTAATTGTACCTTTGGCTTCTTGTATCGCAAAGTTGCTATAAATGATCCTTGACTTTGTAATGGCATTTAGGCAGCCCACATGTATGTCTTTGTCTTCGAAGGTGTTAGACGGGGCACCAACGATAGTTCATTGTACTTCTCCGCCAGCATCTGTTGTTGCTATGGGTAGCTCACTAGTGCTGCCTAAATGTACGCTTTTACAAAGATTTCTTTCCGGTGCATATTTATTGGAGACCATATTTTTCCTCTATACAAGGCATGATTGGCTGATGGTAACATGTCCTCATTTTCAAAGCAGGACTTCCATTCAGACATTACAGTGACGAATTTCATGAAAGCAACTTTTACCAGGTTAAACCTACATTTATAAGAATGCCTTGTAGAGGTTATATAATGAGTGCTACTGCCTGCACAAGACAAAACTATTTGATTTGTGAAAAGCAAGAACACAAACACTATTAATCAAATGCATGTTTAGCACAGGAAAAGAGATTAAATCAATGAACGAGCAACATGTTTTTCTGCTATTTTATCTTGTGGAGTGCCAATATGCATTTCATTTGAATTCAGGAATACAGAAATGGGTTCACCATGTGCCAGGTACTCGGTTTCCATTTAACAATCGCAGAGTTGTCTTCATTCATTAGCTTAAATTAAAGGATGCTTTTGATAACACTGATTTGTAAACAGGAAGCCCATTAACTCTTACATAATGTTTGATGTAGATGGAGTGATCTGGCAAACCTATATGCCGCATAGCTTATCACTAAAAAACAAAGGTTCAGAATTGCAATGCTACATATGTATGGGGATTGAAAAAAAGGCAAAGGATGTATTGGTCATAAACAGAGCTCTTCATTGTTACCAGCAGGTGATTGTTCTAAAGGGTGCAATTATTAAACTGGAATGTAGTACTGCATCACTCAGTTATTACTCCTAAAAAAGGCCAAGGATTGACTATGCATTCACTCCAACATTTCCCCAGCCTCAAACTGATTTTGTCAAATTAAGTATATGTGTGTTGCAGGACAGAAAACTTAGTTTTAATTTAAATGTCTTTTTTTTAAACTTGTGTTTATTTGGTAGTTGCATAGCATATAGTAGGGCAGTATAGTACACATGTTGGTGTCACATGAAAGAAATCAATACAATCCAATACGGCCTGCAATAAATAGTACATAGTTGCAAGAATACACGACAAATGGGGGTCGAAGACCCAGTACAGTAGCCAATGCAGGTCCAATATACAACAGTACAACCCCTCATATCTGACGAACAACATGTGAAAGCGTGCCGGCACTGCGTTTTAAGTTTATTGTTGCCTAATCAACCTAATAACAATTAAGGGATTAACATTGTTAAGAGAAAGTAGAACAGCGGCAGCGGACACCCATTGTATGCTTCTCCCCCCCGGACACTGTCTGCAATAGGAGAGGTGAGTCGGGTAACCATGGACAAGATGGGGGAGGGGGAATCCTCACCCCAAGAGAAGGAGGGGACAAGGAGCAGGAAGCAAAAGGTGGGGTGCCAAGGGTCATTAGGGCCTACCCCAAGAGGGGACTGCACTGCAAACTCTCATTTGTCACTAACATTGGCAGACACCCTATATAGAGCTCTGGGGTACATTCCTACTAGTCCACCGAAGGAATCACAAAATCCACATTAGGCGAGTGCTCAGGAGAAATAGGGGCATATGTACGAGCCCCTTGCGCCCCCATAGCGTCACTTTTGTGATGCAACATTGCCACAAACCATCAAATCACATTCATAAGGCCACGCAAAGCCACTTTGCGTGACTTTGAATGGCCTCATAGATATAGAATAAGGCAAGGCAGCACAAATCGCTGTGTTGCCTTACTCTGTGATGGGGAGGCATTCCATGTGCGTTGCGATGGGTGTTTCCAAGCAACACCAATGGATTTTGATGCATCCCCAGATTTACAAGATCATGTAAACCTGGGGATGGACCAAACCTTACGCCTCCCCAGAGGAGGTGCAACAAGGCGAAATAACTTTATTTCTCCTCATTATTTTCCTCTTTCAATGTGTTGTGCATTCTGCAGCACACATAGAAAGAGGAAAAGGTCTCCCAGGATTGTTTTTGTGCAGCAAGGTGCCTCTTCCTGAACAGAAACAATCCTGCATGCAACTCAGGTACCCTTTAACTTTGGCGCTAGGCTGCTGCAACGGCACCAGTGCATGGGGAAAGGACAGGAATCTGGTGTATGCCATAGATACGGTGCATTCTTGCCCTTTCACTTTGATGCAGGGCAGCGCTGCAAGGTGACTTGCAGTGCTGCCCTGCACCAAATCCCCATAAATATCCCCATAGTAGGCCGTGGCTCCTCGGCCACCAAACACTGTAACATATTACCCCATATCTCCAGATATCTCTCTGCATTCTCATCCATAAGCACCAGCTGCAACCTCCGCTCCTCTGGCACTCCCCATTCATGCAGGTCTGCCTGCCATTTGCCCAGAGTGGGAGGATTAGCATGTGTCCAATGAACGGCTAAGCACCACTTAGGCAGCACCAACCCTAACAGGGCGAACCTATGTTTCATCCGAGTCCCTCGTTTTGGGGTCGGTAACACTCCCAGCAAGCAGTGTTTGATCAAGGTCTCTATCGGGACCCATGTGATCTCCTGCAGTTCATGCAGAATTCCATCCTAGTAAGACCGCACTTTATTGTAGTCTCACGTCATGTGGAGGAATGCCGCTGGCTCTATCCCACATCTGCGGCAAGCGGGGGATCGTGCTGCGCTAAATCTGTACAGCCACTGAGCTGAGGTAGGTGTGGTGCAAATAAAAAAATGTGGTGACTTAAAAATGGTCGCTGCTGGAAATCTCTTGGACCTGTGCAAAGGTCCATCTCTATTTACCATTCGATAGGGGTTCAGGTAAATCAACAAACCTCCTGCCATATACTCCTGCAACGTCAACACTGCGTTCAGCCTTCAAGGTTTTATATATACGGGAGATCAAGCCCCTGCAGGAGCCAGGGTCTTGCAGCCGCAATATCTGCGACTTCTCCAGATTTGCTGGGCAATCGACCCAGACCTCGCTTGTCATGTGGGACACCACCGGATCAAGACCAGCGCCAACCAAACCATGGAACTCTTCACCAGTGTCAGAGAGTTCACCCAACTGTCAGCCACTGAAAACTCAATCCCATCCTCGCAGGAACTCTGCGATGCACTCGCAAACCACTTCCACAACAAGATAGCAACCACATACAGAAATTTCGATCCCCAACCCCGACTTCCACAACATCCCATTGACCGCCTGCTCACTGCATGGGAACAACTCATGCCCCTGCAACCTTGGAAGAGACGAGATGGTCCACCAGCTTATCATCATCCTCAATGCATCCATAACCACAGTCACCTTTCCCGATGCCTGGAAACACACAGAGGTGAGACCCCTCCTCAAGAAACCCTCTGCAGACTACCATCCCATTTCACGGCTTCCGTTCCCTGCCAAAGTCCTGGAAAAGGCCATCAACCTCCAACTCACCGAACACCTGGAGAGAAAGAAACTGCTAGACGTTTCCCAATCACCCCCACTCTAAAAGACCACACCCTCAACCTCTCCATCATCCTGGACAGTAAACTCTCCGTGTAACGAAAGGTCAACGCCATTTTTTCAGCCTGCTTCCGCACACTCAACATGCCCCGCAGTTAGTTCATATTTCATCTTGCGTATTCCGATGGGCAAGGCATTCCATAATTTAGAAGATATAGATAGGCAAAGGAGCGACGTCCACTTCAAGCTTCGGGGTTTTAGGAATCACCATATGCTGTGAGGCTGCAGTTCTCAAAGTTCTCAAAGTCCTTGTCGGAATATAAGGTTGTAACAGGGAATGTAACAGTTATGATCTGATATCGTCCTAGCCAAGTATTCGACGGTACAGACTTGTCCGTGCATGTCTGGGGTGCATAAAAATGTGTCTAGTTGCGTGTGTACTTTATGCGTTGCTGAGAAAAATGAGTAGTCCTTGTTGGCGGGATGCAGGGTCCTCCAAGAGTCTACCAGCCCCCAGTGTCCATGCCAGTCTCTTTTTCGAGTAGTCAGGGAATCCTGCAATGGCGGGTGCAATCTATCAAGGGTGGTGTCTGCTACAGCAATAAAATCTCTGCCTATGAGCACTGCAGATGTCAAGTATGGGGCTAGATGTAGGGACAGTCCGTCCTGGAACTGTGCCTGATCTGCATTTGTGGCGTATATACTTATTATACTCACTTCTCTACCTTCCAGTCTCCCTTGCACTGCAACATATCTGCCCTCAGGGTCGATCAACGTACCTGTTATCTGAAAAGGCACTCCAGCCCACACCCATATCATTACACCCCTAGCATAGACTGAGTATGTAGTGTAGAATGCCTGTCCACTCCACCCTTTCTGAAGGGCCTGGCCCTCTTTGGCTGTGAGAAGAGTTTCCTGAAGGAGTGCAATTTGTACTCCCCGTCTGTTGAGATAGGAAAACACTTTATAGAGCTTGGCCATAGTATGCATACCCCTTATGTTCCAGGTTAAGCACGTATACTTTATAGCGTTTGCCATGTATATTTCTCCTCTCGTCCTCCCCCCCCGTGCCCCCGTTTTCTCTTCGTTGGTCTGTTGCTTCGACCCATTTCTGCTAGTGTGAACCTGTAATGCGACTTGTGTTACCCCAACCCATGAACAAACAACATTACAACATTTTCCCCAACGCCCCTTCCCCAGGACAAGCAGGTGGTACACTCCCATCCAAACTAGTAGTCTGTGTCCTTGGAAAATTCGTTCACAAGGTGTGGAGGCGAGGCAGGTGTTGCGTCAGGTGCATCCGCCCACCAGCACGCCGCCCGGCTCAGTTATTGCATCCAATGTCAATTAGCATTCTCTTATTATAATTAAGTTAGCCTTTGCGCCCTATTGTTCTGTTTCTGCTTTCCATTTCTCTCGTACCCCCCTACCTGCACCTTCAGATGATCTTATCAGCCGTTCCCTGTGTCACGATGGGGAGCTCACCGCTCGGGCCTCCAAAATGTTTGACTCCTGCTCCAAGCTCGAGTCTGCTCCCGATCCGCTGACCTCTCGATTGTCGCAGTCTGATCCTTTTCCGCTGATCAGCGCCACCACTTGCATTGTGCTTCGCCGCTCCATCTGTGTCTCTGCTTGCGTTGGTGCCATTGTGCCTCTTTTGGGTCCTCTGCTGCGAGATCATCTGCTTCGGCCTCCTCAGCGTTTTTGGTCTCTGGGTGGTGACTCTCCGCGGTGTTGCTCCAGCCAGCTCCATGCCTCCTGTGGGGTGGTAAAAATTTCATTTCTGTCCAGGGTGGACACCCGCAATTTGGTCGGGTACTGCATAGCATATTTGTAGTCCAGTAGTCAGAGTTTTAACTTGATGCTCTGGAAGGAACTCCTTTGCTGTTGTACTTCCCTGGAGAAGTCTGGAAATATGCGCACCACCACGTTATTGACTCTGATTTCTCCTTGTCGTTGGGCCTGTGTCAGTATGTGGTCTCTATCTCGGTAGTGTAGAAGCCTCGCTATCACCGGCCGTGGGGGGGCTCCTGGGGCAGGTGGCCTCGCCGGGACTCGGTGGGCTCTCTCAAGAGCATAGAATGGTGAGAGCCCCTCTGGTGCCACTGTCGTGCGGAGCCACTCTTTTAGATATCCCACCATGTTTGTTCCTTCCACTTTCTCAGGTAGGCCAGTCACCCTAATATTATTTCTTCTTGAGTTGTTTTCTGCATCCTCCGCCTGGAGCTCCAGTACTCGCACCTTCGTTTCCAGCACTGTAAGTTGTGCCTTCATTTCTGTCAGCACAGAGGCAGAGTCAGAGATTTGGCGCTCGTTTGTTGTGACTCTTTCTGCAAGTCGCCTTTGGTCGTCTCTCAGCAGGCCCAAGTCTACTCCAATTGAGTCAATTTTGGTCTCCAGCCTCTCATTAGAGGCATTTATGGCCTGTAGAATGTCTTGTAGGGTCGGATTCCCTGTGGTGTCCGCAGCGGGGTGTGTGTTTCACTCTCTTCAGAGTGGTTGTCAGCCTGTGTGTCCTCCATATCTCTTCTCTTGGTCTGCTTTCCCATTGTTGGCTATGCCCCTTGTTGTAGTTTCCCACGCTTATGGGTAGGTTTCTCGTGTCTTCTCGGGGGGGCACTTACTGTTGTGCTGTTGTTGCTTTAATTGTACAGCTTGTCCCCAGCTCCTCAGGAAGTGGGCTCTGTACACCAGGGGCCCGTGATTCGTTTGCTCTGTCTTCGCGCGCAGCCCTGCTGCTGGGAGGGCACGGTAGTCTCTGGGAATGGAGGGGGAGTCCGTGCAATAGTGGCTGTTTGTTGGAGCTCGGACTCTGCTCCCTATGTGCCCTCGGGCGCTATCGTATTCCCGGTGCTGGATAGCATCCCAGCCCCTGTCACGCAGCTCGCTCGCTGGGCCACGGACCACGAGGTCCGGTCGCTACCCCATGCATCTCCGGGCACTTCTAGGCAGAGGTGAGGTCCCTTGTCTGAGGGGGAGGGAGTCCTCTGTTTCAGTCCGGTCCTCCGACCAGCAGGTCTCCGTCGCATACCGGCGCTCGGAGCATCCTTCTCCTCTCAGCTCTCCGTTCTGGAGGCCAGGAAGGGGGAAGAGAGCTCAGTCTGTCCCCAGCACCGCCTATGCTCGCAGCGGTTGGTTGCTCAAGTCGCACTCTCTCCCCCGGGCGTTCCTTCACTCGATCCTCCACACAGCCGTCAGATCCCCGGCCTACCGTTCCTTCCCTTGCTGTCAGGTCAGGTGCGGGCTGTCTCGCGGGACCTCTCCGGGTTCAGAGTCCGGTGGGCTCGACCGCCATGTCGCCGCGATCTCAGCCTCCGATGGGTGCCGCCATTTTGTCTGGTTGCTGCTCCAGCTGCCCAAACTTTCTCTTAGGTCTCCGCAGCAGGAGGTTCCTTTTAGGGGCTTCCCACTGGACTGCTCCAACACTAGGGCTGCTGGGCTATATTCTTGGTTCTAGGTATGCCGCATGAGGGGCCAGGATGGTGCCAAGCAGCGGCTATCCGTACCTGGAAACTACGCCCAGAGGCGCTGGAAGACCAGGTTTTTAAAGAAGGAATCCGGGGAAAAGATCGCACAATACTTCCAAGAGAATAATGGGATGGCAACCTCTCCCCTACCGGAAAGGGATGCCTTCAAGATAGTGCTACGAGGCCATTGTATAGCAGAGATAACAGGGGTTAGATGCACGCTAACAACAGAAGTTCTAACAGCTGAAAGGGAACTCAGGGAGATGGAACAAAGATGGCGGGGGCACCCAGAGCTGCAGGGGGAACTCCTAGAAGTGCGAGAGACAGTAGCGCGAGAGACGGAGAGACTACGCAGCTATGATTACCGGCAATACCTAGACCGCATACATGCGGAAAGGGACAAATCAGGCTCCTTGCTGGCGTGGCTGGCCAACCCAAAATACAGGGGGTCCCCAATAGTGGAAATGGAGGATGAAGATGGGAACAGACAATACACCCAGGAAGGGATCAATGAAATCTTCGCCCAGTACTAAACCAGGCTGTATCACAGAGCCTCCCAGTGCAGAGATGAGACAATAGGAGAGTATTTAGTAAAGTTGAGATTACCTCGGCTAGAGCCAGAGGAAGCAGAGGACCTGGGGGAGGCCATCTCCTTGCAGGAGGTGAAAACAGCCATCAAACATATGGCAAACAACAAAACGCCAGGAACGGATGGGTTACCTGCCGAATTCTACTGGACATATGTGACGGAGCTAGCCCCTAGGTTGGTCACGATGTACGAGGCGGCAAGGGAACTGCAAACGCTACCGACCACTACTAGGGAAGCCCTAATAATCCCAATCTTTAAACCCAGGAAGCCAGCCCACGACAGAACAGCTTCTAGGCCACTGTCCATGTTGAACATGGACTAAAAAATATTGAGCAAGATAATAGCGACCAGATTGTTACCGCATATGACCAAACTGGTCCATGTGGACCCAGCGGGTTTCATCCTGCATTGAAAAACTGCCATTAATATCAGACTCCTCATGGCTATACTAGGAGCGGAGGACTTCTCCAAAGACGATGCTGCAGTATTCGCGGTGGATATAGAAAAAGCGTTTGACAGTCTAGAGTGGCAGTACCCATACCAAGTCCTGGAATGGATGGGCCTAGGCGAGGGCTTTGTGGGATGGGTGAAGCTACTGTATGCAGACCCAAGAGCCAGAGTGCGCATGGGAAAAGTTATATCCCAGAGCCAGAGGGTGGAGGGAGGAACAAGGCAGGGATGCCCACTGTCCCCATTGATATTTGCCCTGGCCATGGAGCCACTGGCATGCCGTGCTCGGATGGGGTGGGACTACGTAGGGCTGACTATAAAAGAGACACACCACCACATTGTGCTGTATGCGGACGACCTGCTCCTCTTTCTCCAAGACACAGGGAGGGACCTAGATGGGGCCAAAAGTATGCTAGAAGAATTCGGCCATCTCTTTGGACTGAGGGTGAATTGGCAAAAATCTAGACTATTCCCCACGACACCAGACAGACGTCCTCCAGAGGGCCTGCAATGGGAACCCACCTGCCTAGAGTACCTGGGGGTGACAATATACCACAGAACTGCAGACTTGGTGGAGGGCAATGTAGGCAAGGGGATAAGATCCCTCCGCTCGTCCATGGACATTTGGGGCTCACTGCCACTACGGTGGCAGGCAGGGTGGCCCTACTGAAAATGGTGGCGCTCCTGCGTTTGATGTATATCTTTGGGACACTCTCAATATAGATCCCAGGCATGACATTTCGGGATCTGAGCTCACAAGTAATATAGAGCAATCAGGAGAGACATCCAGAAGCCCATGCAGCGCCTGAGAATACAATGGGAGGAGGCCCTGGGGGTACCGATTACAGAAAAGGACTGGGAAACCATTGTCGAAAGAACCCTTAAGGTATCAAAAAATGCGTGGTTTAAGCTCCTAAACTATTATGTTCTGCATAGAGCGCACCTTACACCAGCACGAATCAGGCAATACTTCCAGGCGGAGGAAGCGGTCTGCCCGCGCTGCGGGGAAAAAGAGGCACATGTTCTGCACATGTTTTGGGACTGTCCATGCCTGAGGGCCTTCTGGGAAGCGGTGTTAAATGTGGTTGAAAGTGTCATAGACAAAGAGGTACCACACACACCGGGGCACTGCATAATGAGCTGGTTCCCACACACGGCCAAGACAAAAGTTACGGGGAGGTTTCAGGACCTAGCATATGTATTAGCGAAGCGAGAAATCGCGAAGAACTGGAAGGCTACAGAGAGGCCAAGAATAGAGATCTGGAAAAGGGAATTAGAGAAGTGGGCAGACGTAGAAACTGTGAGATCCTGGGGGAGACTGCTAGATGACATACGGGCAGCAGACCTCAACAATACAGCAGAAGTCCAATCGAACCCACCAACACCGGAAAGGGACAACGAGATGAGAGCCCCAAGAGAGTAAAATAGAAAGGCTGGCACAAGAACTTCCCTGCCCCACACAGACCCCAGATAAGAGCAAGGCATAAAACATAAGAGGTGAACACACACTGCTGAATACAATAAACTACAAATAAGCGACTCGTTAGGGGGAGAGGGGAGAGGGAGTTGAGCTTAGGCTTATTGAATTATTTTTATGAGTTATTGTTACAACAGAAAAGAAAGAGAACAGTAGTATAACCTATGAATGTACGTATATATCCTGACAATGTGATAATGGAAATGCATATAAGGCAAATGCCAATAAAGTCTGTTTACATTTTTTGTTTTAAAACAGGGAATGTAACAGTTGAGGGCCCTTTTTGTGATACACTCGGTAGGTCATGCAAACAGCCTTAAATTGGATCCTCTGTTTGATGGATAGCCAGTGTGATAAGGCCAGTAAATTAGAGACTCTTCGGGAGGAGTCAGGCTGTAGCATTTTACACTACCTGAAGTCTTTTAACTACATATTGAGGGCATCTGAGGTAGAAGGAATTCTCCAGTTGTGATAAAACAAGGGCCTGGACAACAGATCTCCTGGAGAAGGTCGGCAGAAGGTCAAGAATATTTTTAAGTATTCTCATCATGCTAAAGCAGCTAGCCCTACTTTCTGGGCCTGGAGCTCAAAACAGAGTTTATTGCCCAACCAGATAATGCGATTCTTTATCGTTGTCTTAGCCGCAGGGTTGCCTTCCTAGGGAATCTGGCCAGCAAACCGGGCCAGCAGGTGAGATCATTGGCAACCACCATCACTTCCATTCCCCCCCCCATTGAGTTTCAGGTAGCAATTTGCCATTCAATCTGATACCTCCTTCAGGCAAGGATTGAGTACGTTTGCTTTAGAATGGTTCCCTGGAGTTAAAAAGATTACTTTTTGAGGGTCATCAGTGTAGGACACTATTAAGAGACCATATGATTGCACAATCTCTCCCAGAGGGTGCACGTAAAGATGAAATAACATGGGCCTCAGTGAGGAGCCCTGAGGTGCTCCATACTTCATGGAAATGACTGCTGAGTAGCATGGCTTGTCATACACCTGAAAACTCCTATCCTTCAAGAACGATGAAAGCCATTCCAATGCTAAATCGCTTAAACCTACATTTCCTAATGTCTGTACCAACACTCAGTGTGCTATGGCATCCAAGACCACTCTTAAGTCCAGCAGTATAACTGCTGCTGAGCCCCCTTGATCGAGGATCATTTTGAGCTCCTCCATGACTGCTAAAAACACAGTCTCTGCACTGTGTCCCATCCTAAAACCCATTTGCGTGGGGTGCAAGATGTCGTTCTTTTCCAGGAATGATGATATATGATGGTAGACATCTTCCTGCCAACACCTGATAGTAAGGATATTGGTCTGTAATGTTAAGCTATTAGTTGGTCAGAAGAGTTTTATTTTTTAACAATGGCTTTACTACTGCATGTTTCCAAGAAGATGGAACTACGCCGCATGTAAGAAGAGCTCAAGTGCAGGGTAGATTACTTTTGCACCTAACTTGTAATGGAAAACCCAATTTGACTGTATTCATTAATGCCAATAGATCTTCTTACTTGATGAGAGGGAAAAAAAACAAGGATTTCACTTGGTGGCATGGGTTGCCAGGTCACACTTCATCAGCTCCTCCATGCCAGAAAGGGATGAATATATATATAAAAAAAACAAAGGTTACAATGACGTTATAGTTAGCAAATAGAATTTAAAAAATCTTAGAAATCAAGAAAAAAGCCCAAAGGTAACATGGACGTTATAGTTCGGGTCTAACTATAACTTGCACCCCCGCAATGCACTGCTTATGACCTTACATATTACATCAGTCATGATATGGTCAGTGACATCACTGAGGACATCTCAAATGACATCACTGATGACATCAGTGATGACATCATTCAGTGACTGTGAGTGTTAAATATATATCCCAAGGTGTATTGGTGAATCAGTGGCTGTATGAGTGACTGTATGGATGACTCAGTGGGTGCGTGATTGACTGTATAAATGAGTGATTAGGTGTCTTAGTGAATGTATGCATGAGTGACTGGTTGTGTGAAATGTGTGTATCTGTCTGTCAGTTGATGTCTGAGTGGGTGTATGAGTGTGTTAATGGGTACGTGAATAGCTATATGGGTGACTGATTGGTTGTCTGACTACCTCTATGGTTGTCTGGGTGTCTGTGTTTGAGGGCGAGGAGGTGTATGACTGCCTGTATGGATGAGTGAGTGGGTGAGTCAGTGGCTGTAAGGGATACTGTTGCGTGTGTGAGAAGTCATATGGGTGAGCGAGTGTCTGTATGGCTGTGTCAGTGATTGAGTGCATGTGTCAGTATGGGTGAGAAACTGAGCAGGTGAAAAGCAGTATACGTGAGTGACGAGGTATATGAGTGACTGTATGCATGAGAGAGTGAATGTGAGAGTGGCTATATGGATGAGTACATGCTTCTGTCAGTGACTGTACAACTGAGTGAGTATGTTTTACTATTTGTATGAGTAAGTAAGTGGATGGGTGTGGCTGAGTAAGTGGTTGTGTGATTGACTGTATGGGTGAGTGTCTAGGTGCGTGAGTAGTTCTATGGGTGCCTGTATGGGTGTATGAGTGGATATGTCAATGGCTGTATTTGTGAGTGAGTGCTTCTATGAGTGGCAGTATGGGTGAGCGAGTGGATGTGTGTGTAGATCAATGAATCAGTGAGTAGGTGTGTTAGTACTGGTATGGCTCTCTGAATGGGTTTGTGAATGGTTGTGTGGGAGTGGCAGTGGGTGTAGAAAAGGTTATATAGGGGTGTGAGTGGGTGCGTCAGAGATGCTGTGGATGATGACATCACTGATGTCATCAGTGATGTCATTTGAGATGTCATCAGTGATGTCATCAATGATGTCACTGACCATAGCATGAGTGATGTAATTTGTGAGGTCATAAGCAGTGCATTACCGGGCGCGAGTTATGTATGAGTAAAATCTGACCTTAACTATAACGTACCTGTGACCTTTGTTTTTTTGTGTGAATTTCTAAGGTTTTTTAAATTCTATTTGCTAACTATAACATCCCTGTAACCTTTGTTTTTTAGTGAATTTCAAAGTTTTTATTTAAGTCTATTTGCTAACTATAATGTCCCTGTGACCTTTGTTTTTTTTTAGTGAATTTCTAAGATTTTTTAACTAGCGGTCACGTTTGCAGAGTGGTGGAGAAAGGGGGCTGGGCCTCCGCCAGCTATCAGGAATTCTGTTGCGTAGGACTTACAGGAAGTACCAGGAGGACTTCTTGGCCCCCAATGTCCTCAGGAGTAAAGTGGACTTCATCTCCCAACCAGTAGTGCACCAGGAGGCACGTTTGCAGAGTGGTGGACAAAGGGGGGGTGTGGCCTCCGAAGACCTCTTAGCAATCCCAATGTGTGGGACTTACTGGAGGTAACAGGAGGGGTAGTTGGTCCACAAGGACGTCCTTGGGGGCCAACTACCCCTCCTATTACCTCTAGTAAGTCCCACACAGCAGGATTGCTGATTTCTGATAGCAGACCATGCCCCCTTTCTCCACCACTCTGCAAACACGCCTCCTGGCGTGCTATTGGTTAGGGGATGAAGTCCCCTTCACTCCTGAGGGTCCTTAGGGGCCAACTAGCCCACCTGTTACCTCCAGTAAGCCCCACACAGATTCCTAGCAGGGCAGCGCAAATGGACTCTGATCTAGAGGACAAATAATCAACACCAGGTTCTTGGCCGCCGACGTTTGAGAAACCAAGGGGGTTCCATCCGGCCAGCATGCCGGCCAATTGATAGGGTTCGGAGTGCCAAAAAACAGTATTTCCCTCTTGTTGGTGTTACATATCAACTGTTTCTGATGCATCCAGGCAAACACAGCAGTCAGGAAAGTCCTAATATAATCATCAGTGGCAAGATCCTCACCTTCCTTAAAGAAAAAGAAAGAGAATATGAGTGTTATCTGTGCATGATATAATCATGGCACCAAATGGCTAGACCTAAAAGGCGAAAGGGGTAAAGTAGATTTTGAAGAAAGAGGGGCTGAGGGCAGAGCCCTGGGGGACTCCAACTGTTATTGTGTTATTGCCAGATGCAAAAGGAGGTATTCAAACCTCCTGTTATCTATAGCCAATAAAGGAGTTTATCCACTTAAGTGCCAGCCCCTTTACTCCAATCCCCTGGAGGTGGCCAAAAAGAGAAAGGTGAGAAACCATGTCGAAGGCTGCTGATAGATCTAAAATAATCAGTACCGCATGGCAACCCCGTATTCAAGATACATTTGATTTGCTCAGCAACGTCAAGCAGCGCCGTTTCAGTACTCATATGCTGCCTGAAGCCTGACTATCTGGATTGCATGAGGTCATTAGTCTACAAGTAGCAGAAGAGTTGCCTGTTCACGAGTTTCTCTAGGATTTAATACAAAGCTGAGAGCAGGGTAATGGACCTATAGTTGCTCACAATGTTAGGGTCGGCCAATGACTTCTTCAAAAGTGGAAGGCATTTTGCTTGTTTCCAACCTGTGGGGACCACCACTGTGGCAAGAGAATCAATAAGCAACTTGTTTACCAGTGGAAATTACCTCTGCCCCAATTATTAGCAAACAAATGGTTAATAACACAAATGGTCCTTAAGGGGGAAGTGCAGCCCTTGATTTCCATGGCAATAGTTTCTTAAGGAACCCTTCTTACAAGTAAGGTTTGTTTATGCATTTTATGTATTTATTTTCATTTCAACAAATTATTACTTAAAAAATAAAGATGAATCAAATATCAAACTGAGGTGCTCCTATTTGGTGACGGCACAGTGAAAAGTGATGCAGTGAATAAATAGTGCGCTGTTGCTATATACAATACTATACACATGTGAGTGACAGTGATAGTACAATGTTCTTTACAATATTTGTGTTATGAGAGTCACGATCCAAAATCAAATTAAAAACAGTCCACATTTGAAAATTGCCGACATTTCGACCCACAATGTCAAAATAATCAGATAAAGGTCATCATCAGGACAGAGGATTGAAGGAGACACCTAAAGAGAAGAAAGAGTCATGTGTAAGTATCCTTGGGTTTGTGTTCCAACAATGGTGTATTCTGGAAATGAGGGGTTTATGACATACCAGACAATTTGGGGGCGTGGCCAAGGAGGCTAAGATGGCGGTCAAGCTTTTATGAGGCTCCGGTTGCCCGGTATTAATCCGCCATAATCCGTCCTGACAGCAACCCCCTGCCAATCCCTCCTGTCGTCTTGGAGCCAATGGGGAGTCTCCGAATTAGGGTTGGCAGCCCTGCCTTGGCTAGGCCTCACTCTGCTGCTGGAGCGGCGGCTGTGCTGCTGTGGAACTACCATCCCCTTCCCCGCATAGAGACTTGCAATGTACTGCTTGGGCCCTGACTGGGGGCAAATCAACCTGCACACACTCACCCTATCGCAGTGCTGAGGAGGGGGGCCCCCATCAGAGGATCTCCGTGCAGGTGCCCACAGAGGATGACCGGAGACTGGACCACGATGGAGATGGCAGCTGCACTGCAGTGGCGGCATCTTGCTTCAGGCTCCCCAGTGCTCTGTCCAGCCCCCGCAGCCGACGGTGGCCCTGTGATGACTGTCTGAGCCCTGTTGTGCGGGTGAGTTGGACCTGGCCTGGTGGCCGTGGCACTGGAGATTGGACTGCCGACCCACATTCCTATGCTGCCTCACACGTGGCGGCTTTATTGAGATCTTCTGCCTTGGGATGGATTGCGGCAGATAGGGGCGGCTCGCCTTGTCTTGGCAGAAAGTGGAGCCGGCCTCTTGAGGGGGCCTCTCAAAACTTGCCTTCTCTGCCTAGGTGTTGGGGGGTGCTGCTCGGGCCCTCCTGGATTGTACCACTGGAGTGGGCCTTCTGCCGAGGGACCTGGTGCCCACCGAGTGCGCTGTGTCTTGGAGGGGGTTGGTCCCCACCCTGCGCGCACATCCGGCATACATTTGGGCCATGAGGCACCTCCTCTGCTCCTGCATGCCTGAAGACTAGGCCCTCTGCTGCCACCTGGTGAGGCCGACCAGGAGGAACCATTGCTGCCTGCCTTCCCTGTCTGCAGCTGGGGGTTCCAGGTGGCCAGAGGCATTTCTTGTGTAGATCAGGGCCTAGCTTCTCTATGGTGACTGATCACGCTCCTGTGCCTTTGTAGCCCATGAGACCTGCTTGCTGTTAAGCAGCCCTTCTTATCTCCAACTCCTTACCCTGGCTATCCATTGGGCCCATCTGACTGACTCACCTCGGCCTGGTTCGTGCCTGCTTCCTCCCCTGACTTATCCTACGCTGCTGTGGCCCAACTTTTTTGCATTTCGAGGCCAGTGACTGGGTGTGCACTGGATGCTGGAGAGTGGGGCCCGTGGCTGCCACCTGGTAGGGGCAGTACTGTGAAATCATCCGAATCAGCTGTGGGCAGGCTGCTCATGCTGCTGGGGTGGCAAGCAGGCCTGCCCTCCCTGGGTCTCTCCACTGACTGCTCCTGGACTACAATGGCTGATGATGGGCCACGTACTCCCCCACCCATGCTGGCCCAGGCATGAATGGACCACTACACGGTCCTCTCCTCCTGTTCCTGAATCCCCTAAAGCCGCTGCAGTCCTGGGGATGATCCTCATGGCCATCCAGGACTCAAGGGAGGCTGTGGAATCTAAAGTTGATGACCTCCGAGTGGACTTCTCACTAATGCGCCAAGACCTGAAACATTGCAGACAGAGTGACTGGGGCAGAGACACAGATCTCCACAAACGAAGATGAGGTCACTACACTCAAACACAAAGGGGCAGATTTACAAGCCCCTTGCGCCACTTTTGCGCCGCCGTTGCGTCACTTTTGTGACGCAGCGGCGACGTAAACCATGCGCCACGTTGCGCATTATTTACAACGTGACGCATCTAGGGAGATGCGTCACGTTGTAAAGCCCTGCGCCACATGAAACCTGCGTCAGGTTTCATGTGGGCGTTCCTCCGCAGGGTGGGCGTTCCATTGAAGGAAAGCCTCGTAAAAGTGACGCAGTGAAATCTACAAGATTTCACTGAGTCACTTTTCCGACTGCGCTGCGACGAATCCTTACGCCTGCTTCAAGCAGGCGTAAGAAGTGGCGCACCACGTTAGGTATGGGCAGCCCACGAGCATTGCTGGAGTATCGTCGCGCTTGCGACACGACTCCAGCAATGCGCCGCCCTTGCGCCACAGGATGCGACACGCATCGGCCTTTCCTTGCGCCACGGTGCGCCGCATTGTAAATGCGGCGCATCCGTGGTGGCGCAAGGAGAGAATTGCGTGTCGCAACTATTCTGGCGCATCCCTGCTGATTTGCAGGGATGCGCCAGAAGTTGTAAATCTGCCCCAAAGTATCTAAGCTCTTGACCTCGGTTGCAGCTCTTACTGAATGTGTGGAGGATGCCGTAAACTGCTCCAGACACAATAACCTCTGCCTTGTGGGTCTACCTGAGTCCCTGGAGGCCCTGGGCCTTACCGAGACTCTGGAGGAACGGTTCCGTTCCTCTGTCCCGACTGGCAGGCACTCCAATGTGTTTGTCATCAAAAGTGTGCACCGATCTCTTGCACTGAAGCCTCCGACCGGGGTCCCACCTTGGCTGTGATACTGCGCCTTCTCAACTACCGGGACCAGGATGTTATCCTGCGTGAAGCCCGCGCCTACTTGGAGCTCTGACACTCAAATTCCAAAGTCCTCATTTTTTCTGACTAAACTAAGGCAGTGCAAATGCGTCGCCGCTCGTTTGAGGAGGTGAAGCAGAAACTCCACGCCCTCACCCTCCATTATATGCTCCTGTTCCCGGCCAGCCCGAAGTAAATTTTTCACTCCACAACCCTTTTCTTTAATACCCCGGAGCAGGCTTCGAGTGGGCTATGCAGCAGCGACCATTACAGTGACCTGCCCCTGCTGTACACCCATCCGGAGATCCAGGCAGACGTTCTTGAACACTTCCTCAGCAACGGAGCTGGTGGGGTCATTCCACCTCAAGGAAATCGAGGGCTGAGTGACAGGAGGTGGTCACACCTCGCCGTGCCCGGCACCGGCTTAGGAAGGAGCACCGGTATCACCAGCACCGGATGACACTTTGATAGCTACCCCTTTGATTTTTCATTCCTTTGACAATGTTCTATACTCAAGCTCACTTACTCCTTCGCCTCCTTGACCTGGGACACTGAGATCTACTTGACTTAAGGACTGACTGCAGTGCAGTCCACTGTGAGCACTCTGGGGGATCCTGGGTGGCCTGATCTTAATCCCGGCTGATTGCTGGGGTGGACACATAACTGGCATTTGCTCCTTAGCGTTGTCCCCTGTGCCACATATCTGGGTCTGGCACCGGTGATGAAGATTTGGCCCCGACTTTCATTGGTTTTCTCTTTTTGCTTCCGTATGCTGTCAAGAACGATCTCCTGTTTATTGGGCACCTATATACCACAAATGTTCCCCCCTGTTGTTTACATTATTAGTATATTTTGTTCATGGGTGACAGATGCTTCCTGGAAAGAAATGTGGGATGAGGGGAGTAGGGGGGGATTTACGATAGCCCCTAGGGGCCTGGTTTGTTGTTCTAGGACTTTACACAACAAGTGCTTCTAGGCTCCTTAATATACCTTTATGACTTGCCTACCTCATTCTATACAGATTTTTCTGGTCCTTGACAGATCCTGCACAAGCCTTCTTCCCCCACCATGACGAAATTCTCCTGGAACACCAATGGCCTACTAGACTGGATCAAGCGGTCTGCGGTGCTGTGCTATACTAAGAGGTAGAAGCCAGAGGTCGTCTTCTTACAAGAAACTCATTTATTGGGCATGTGATGTCCTTTCCTCGGCCGACTCGGCTATGATAGGGTTTTTCATTCTGGTTTTGTGCGGGACTCCCGTGGTGTAGATATCCTGTTGCACAAATCCCTCTCCTTGGTGGTCACTAAGGTCCATGAGGATCCCCAGGGCTGGTATGTGGAGGTTGAGGGTTGCATGGGGGCCAAACACTGTAACTTTATTTCCTGCCATGTTACCCCACCATTGCTGCAACCTACACTTCAGATGCTGCAGTCCTTTATTCTGACCCTCCCCTTGGGTGTTGCTATGATAGGCGGGGATTTCAAGGCGATCCCCGATCTTGATTTCTCCACTGCCTCATAGCCCAGCCGAAGCACCAGCTCGGCATGCTTGTCCTCCTGGGCTGACTCAATGGGTCTAAGTGACGCTTGGCGCTCTTGGCATCTTGCGGAGCGGACCTACACATATCTGCGGCTCACAATACGAAATAGCGGATTGACTTACTGTGGCTGCCAGCTGCAGGCCTCCTTTCCAACCAATCCGTTTGAATCCTTTCACGTGGCATCTCTGATCATGTGCCCCTACTGGTGGACTAGGGCATTCAACCCCACACCCCCGCCTTGTTTGGAGGTTTAGTGTCTGGCACCTGAGGGCACCTGAAAGCATCACATTTGTCGAGAAGCAGCTGCAGACTTTCTTTCAACTCAATGCAAGCTCAGTGTTATCACCAGTCATGTTATGGGCATCCAGCAAGCCCTCCTTGATAGGCCATCTAAAGGGCTACGTGCGGCACTGTGAGGCCTGCCAACTGGCGCAGATGGTCAACCTCGAAAGCAGAATATGACAACTGGAAACCAGTCTGCTCCGTCGTGACACAGAAGAGTCTCGCCATCTCCTGGTTGTAGCGCGCACTGACTTGTGGCAGATCTCCCTTGAGGAGGCGAAACATTGCCGGAGGGCCTTAGCTCAGAGAATGTATGAATAGGGCGATAAATATGGCAAGTTGCTCTACTGGATGGCGATCTGTGGCATCTCTGATAGAGTGAAAGCTGCCATTCGGGATTCCTCTGGCCACCTCCGGGAGGAGCCGCCTGATATTGCCCAGACCTTTTCAGCCTTCTATTGGGCTCTCTATAGTCGACGTTTGCTGCCTTTACCTGAGACAGAGAACCCATTGGATGAGATATTCTGATGCTATTCATCCCTGATTCCTTATCACTGGAATTGTATCTAGGAGATAGACTCTGCTATAACTTCACTCCAATCTGGGAAGACCACATGCCCAGATGGTTACCCTATTGAGTATTATAAGCAGTTCCAAGACATCCTAACCCCTCATCTGTTAAATTTCGATATTGCCGCAATACAACGGGCATCCTTCCACCGGAGCTGGACTGCGCCACTATTGTGGTTCTTCCTAAGGAGGAAGGTTCTTCTTACCACCCCATCTCACTCATTAATGCAGACATCAAGATTTTGGCTAAGGGTCTGGCAACCCACCTGACCTGTGCTCTTCCATATGTTATTCACCCAGACCAATGTGGGTTCTTGCCGGGCAGGAGCAACCACCATTGCATTCATAGAATCCAGACAGCATTGGCTCAGATAGAGGACTTAGATGCCCCCCTAGCCCTCATCCTAACAGACTTCTCCAATGCCTTTGATACGGTCTCTTGGGATTTTCTCAATGCGGTCCTCCTGTGGGTGGGCCTGGGAGCTGCATTCCGATAGATGGTCTGCCTCCTGTACAGTACTCCAGCAGCCCAGGTCCAGGTGAATGGAGTGTTGTCTGCCCCTTTCCCATCTGGCAAGGTACGCGCCAGGGAGGCCCGCTTTCTCCCTTACTGTACACTCTTGAGATAGAGACTCTGCCGCATCTCATAAGGTGTGATGCCTGGGTGCAGAGATAGAGGTGGGGAACAGGCTTGAGGACCACATAGCATTGTATGCTGATGACATACTTCTATTTCTTCGTGATCCCAGGACTTCCGTACCATGATGCCTTGAGATCCTTCATCTCTATGCCGAAGCATTGGGACTCCAAATCAATGCCAGTAAATCTAATTTGGTTGAGGTGAGGGGTGACACTGGAGGGTGATGCTGGTGCCCTGACATCCCTACCTTGCGGAATTCCTTTAAACACCTGGGGATTCACGTGTCTTACCTCCCCGACTAGGTGTGGACTCTCAATTTTCAAGGCTTAGCCCAGTCTCTTGACCAGGACATGCACTGCTGGGTCCGCTTACCCCTCACTCACATAGGACGCATTGCGCGCTTCAAAATGGCATGCCTCCCCCATTATTTATATGGCCTGGGGAATTTTCCCTACCCCATCTTACGTAGGTGGTTCCACTCCTTTAACTCCAAACTCTCGAACTTTGTACGGGCTGGTGAGCATCATAGGGTGGCTTTTATGTAAATCACCCTTCGATGGTGGTCTTGGGCAGTCAGATATATATATATATATGATTTGGCTGCGCACCTGGTCCCAAACAATGATTGGTTCACTGGGTCTGGGACGACTCAGCTTATCATCTCAGGCTGCGCTTTCTGGGTCTTGACGGTCTTCTCTGTCTCCTCTATGGAACGTGGTTACCTTCGATGCTACAGTCATGCACGTGGGTGTCACTTATCTGTTGGAAGGCGGCTTTACACCTTATCCGATGGGACCATTGTCTGATTGGTATGACTCCTCTAAGGCGGGGAACCTGGCTCCAGCATCTCTTTGCCCCAAAGGGCTTTGCTGAATGAGATCGAATCGGCATCTCATACTTGGGAGAGGTATATAAAGGGGAAAACTTGATGTCCAGGACTTGAAGAATCTATGCGCATTAGCAAACTTACAGTTCTTTCACTTTCTTCAGCTGAGGCATGCCTTGTGATCACACATTCCGCCAAACACCCTGCTTCCTGAGGCTAAGATTTACCTAGGACATCTGGGGAAGGGAACCATCTGTACGATCTAGCGATCTCTGTTCACTCACGCCCCTGATGGCTTCAATCTACTCCGACAGGAATGAGTGAATTAGGTGGGAGATTTCAATGAGGATGACTGAAGGGAGGCCTGTCTTGCACCATGTCAACTGGTAATCTCCTTGCGTATGTGCATGATACAAATCAATTATCTTCATGTGACTTATCTCTCCCCTTGCCACCTACACCTCATATCGCCTAATGGCTAGGCTGCTTGTCTGCGATATTCACTCCATGCTACGGACATCTTCCGAATGGTCTGGGACTGCCCGGTGCTGCACACCTTCTAGGATGGGGAGGGTCGGGAGTTCTTGGCGGTCCTTGAGTGGCCACTTGAATTTGCCCCGTGCTCTGCACTATTGGGGTTTGTGGAGGAGTTGGGAGGCCCTCGGGTAGAGCGAACTTTCCTTGGGATGGCCTGTCTGGTACCTAAAAGAGATGTGGCATGGCGTGGAAGCAGCCAGGGCCCCCCTCAATCTTGTGCTGGTGTAGGGGGGTTGATTGGTGTGTGTAACTAGAGAAACCTGTTTATACTGCATGTGAATGCCCCCACAAACATGAAACGGTTTGGGGGAAATTGTTTTTATTCTATGGTTTATCAATGTAAAGTAGCTGATGCCACCTGCCGAGGTGATGATAGGTCTTTAATGTGTTATTTCATACACAGCATATACTTGATATGTCGACGAATGTCCTTGCTGTAGAATTACAATAAAATCAATAAAGTTGGTTTATTAAAAAAGAAAAGAAAAGATATCCTAGTGAGGTCAACTCTGCTGTTTTTCCCACTGACAACATTTGGCGGTAGGATTTTACCTACTGCTGGACTACCGGGCAATCATATCCAAAATTGTGGAGCACTTTCCAGCCAGAGCCATAGCAGATATGTTGTCTTTAGTAAAACATTTCATCCCAAAGATTAAAACTTTCAACCACCAACTTGTATCTGACCTCGGGCAGAAGGTGGTCAGAGTCGTTAATTCACAGTCCAATACAAGTAAGTCACTTTGATATTTTTTCTCATTTTTTCATAGGATATGCTTCTATTTCATGTTTAAATTTCTGTATGATTTTCTTATTCACAGTTTGTCATTTTTAACTAAGTTGGTTTGGCCCTGTGGTGTTTATTATTTGCTAACTGTATATTTGTTTGGCTGGGTTTTGCACAGAACCTCTGGGACAACAGTTCTTCTTTGTATATCAAATGTTTTGGGCCTTGCGAGAATACAGAGAAGAATCCTTTTTGTCCCACAGCTTAACATCACTGTCTAACTACAAATGATACACACTAAGAGTGTAACTAATATGAAATGTGGAGTCAGACCATGCCAATCTCATGAGTTCTTGGGGCTGCATCATGTTTGGATCAGCAGTTGATTTCACAATTCTGCCATTTGCAGTTGAAAGAGTACCCATGAGAAATTTAAGAGGAGTCAGAAAATGCCTGTTATACTGGGAAAGTAATAAAATGTGGATGTATTCCAAAAGCACCAAAATACATTAATGTGAGATCGCACCCTGTGACACAAAGGGGCATATTTATCATTTATCATCACAACTACTAAGTTAGACTTATCAAGCCACGCAAGACCACCTTGTGTGGCCCTGCATGGCTTGATAAATCTAGAGTAATGCAACACAGCACAAATCGCTGCGTGGGTGGAGTGGGTGTTCCCATGCTTCCACCCATGGAGTTTGGCACATTTCCAGATTTAGCATTACTGGTAGACCTGGGAATGCGTCAAAATGCTACGCCTCCCAGGTAAGGCGTAACAATGATACATTTTTTATTTCTCCTCTTTTTTTCCTCTTTCTGCGGGTGCTGCAAAATGCAGCACACGCAGAAAGAGGAAAAATGCCTCAGAGGATTGTTTTTGTGCAAGAAGGTGCCCCTTGCTGCACAAAAACAATCCTGTCTGCAATGCAGGCTCCCTTGCACCATGGGCTAAAAAGGCACCCCCTTAGAAATATCTACTTTAGAGGTCTGGGAGAAGGGGGAAAAGGACCAACATTTTCAAAACAATCTCACTCGTGACCTATATTGCTTTACTACTGGCTTTCACAAGCTCTAAAATGGGCCTCAACATTGTTAATCTCCACACAATCAACTTTGATTAATATTTTCTCATATTTTATTCTGTTTTTCTTCTTTCATATGTATCAAAATTAACATTTAGACATTACATTTCTTTTCAACATTTTATCTATACATTGATGTAGATAAATTTTGTATCTAAAAATAAACACACTCAGGGGTATATTCACAAGAACGTGCGATAACTACCGCAAGAGTAGCGTAACGCAACTTTCAATATCGCAGCCTATCGCAGGAAAATAACCCTGTGTCAACATGGAATTCACAACAAGGCGGTAGCAAGCGATAGTCTGCCGAAACCGCGGACAATGTCTGCGATACAACCACCACGATGGAGATAAAAACACAAACCACAACACCAAAAAACACGCGATGGGCCAAAGCGCGATGAGGAAATCAGCGACAAGCAGCGCCAGGCCTGCAACACACACCTGGCAGGCATCAAAAATCACCATAAAAGTAGAAAAAACACCCACACACAAACTGACCAACACCCAAGCACCATGGAGGCAGCCGGAGCAGGCGCAGAGGACGAGTGCAACCCCACAAGCACCCCGGATGACCAGCCTGGGACCTCGGGGACAGGGAAGGTCACGGACAAGAAGACGAGGAAGACCAAGTTCAGTCCGCAGGCGAACAGGATCATAGTCACGGAGGTGATGGAACACCATCAACAACTCTTCGTCACCTCCAACGTGTCATTGGGCACCAAAACGGGAATATGGCGGGACATCGTCGACAAGGTGAATGCCGTCGGAGAGCACAAGCGGACAATGGACGAGGTCAAGAGGCGATGGAATGACATCAAGCGGAAGACCGAGGACAAACTCACCGCCAACCAGAAGGCAGCAACGCAGACCGGAGGTGGGGGCCCAGCGCCACAGCTGGAGCTGGATGACATGGAGGAGCTGGTGTCGACAGTCATCAGTGTGGAGACTGTGGCTGGAGTCGGGGGACCGGACACTGCTCGACAGGACACAACACAACCGCAACAGAGTGAGTGACCACCAGGTACTGGGGGGACGGGTGGAGATGGCCACAATGGCACACATGCACAAGCAAGCAGGGCACAGTGCACACCCACAATGACCCTGGGTCCTCGCCCAGACCCACAGACTGTCACAATGTACAATGCCATGCTGTCTCAATGTCAACCTGTACCATGCGGCTACATACATGTGGACACATTGTAATACACCATCTCCCCTTCACATCGCAGGGCATCGTCAACACCTCTTGCAGAGCAATCCCAGCCACTCTTCACTGATGACGAGGAGGACAACACCAGCATCGACCCCCAAACCATCCAAGACATCATTGACCTCATCCGCCACTCACCTCCAGGATCAGGGCAGCCCAGCTACATCGATGAGACCCCACCCACCCCCCAAACCACCCAGCAGGAGGCACCCACAGCCCCGGCACCCTCCCAAGTCCCCCAGGAACAACAAATGGCCTTCCAACGCCTTGTGCTGGAGGGCAAGAGGGAGACGGCCGAGCAGGTGCGGGTGGGGTTCGACCTCATGGCTACCAAACTGGATGCCATCCTTGGGTGTCTATGTCCACCCCATGGTCTCCAATGAGCCCTGACTGACATCACTGGAGTCATGACGCGGAGGGAAGAACAGCTGTCCGCTCAGAGAGGCCCCAGCGATGCCAGCCGTGAGCTGGCACACATGCGAATGCTCATGGAGGACATGGTGCGGATGGAGGCGGAAAGGATGGCAGCCACCGCTGCACACCATCGAAGTGTAGCAGGGATCTACAATGCCCTGCAGTACTTCATCATGGCATTGCTGCCACAAGGCGTGTCGCTGATGAATGCTGCTGCCCCCACACTGTCCACATCTCCGCCCCCTGGTGTGTCAGTGCCTCCCAGTGTGGCAGGCGTATCCACTCAGGCCCCTGATGTGTCAGTGGCACACAGTGCCGCAGCCGGTACTGCAACACCCACAGGTGGGGCAGAGCACACATCCGAGGATGAGGACGTGGATGGGTTGGCTCTCAGAAGGAGGCGCTAGCATACATTTCCGCCAACTGGCCTGTTTCTGCTTGGTCCCGCACATGGCCTCATGACCTTCCACTGACCCCCAATACACTCTGATGCACTCACCTTGGACAGCGACATGGACTGCCACATCCTGTTTGATGACCAATGACACGGCAACCAGACTGCGGACTGTACCCTTCCTCTTCCGCAGTACATGTCATCCCCGGATGGACTCTGGCTGGCCCTCCACGTGCCCATATTGTGTAGTGTGCTCGGCATTGCCCTGTACCGCTCCAGCTGCATAACTGCACTGGATGTGCAATAAACATCCAGTGACGCACTGCTGTGTCATGTCTTCCATCATTCATGTGTGAATGCGTGGATGAATGTAGGGACAGTGACTTCCCTTGCATCAATGATGTTCATCCTGTGGAATGCCAGTCAGAGGGTGCTACATTGCATTTTGTGTACTGGGTCCCGTGAACACTACAACAGGGACACACGCATCAGTCACTTCCTTGTCCGGACATGAACTGAACCACACCCAGAGCCCACGAGTCATTGTTGCAAGCCCTGCGCTGGTCCGGCGTACGGCAGGCCAGACCACTCCGCTAACGCACCGAGGGGGGGCCCTCATTGCTACCCGTCGCAGGCGTACTCGCTGGTGGTGTGCAGGTCACTGGTCTAGTTGTCAGCATGTCACAGGCACTCCCTGAGGGCAGGTTTGCACGCACACCACACCCATCCGGCACAGGCGTCACAGGCCATGTGACTCCGTTAACATAAGGGGCCGACGAAGTCACATTCCCCTCTGCCGGTGGTGACTGGATGACGGATGCTCCACGGTTCTCAATCATTAAG
The DNA here is from genome assembly GCA_963921515.1 of Calotriton arnoldi. NCBI lineage: Eukaryota > Metazoa > Chordata > Amphibia > Caudata > Salamandridae > Calotriton > Calotriton arnoldi. The sequence continues at coordinate 41,630 of CAWUFW010022357.1, read as the reverse complement.
GGCCCATGAGTTTTTGTGCACAGGGTTAGTGGCACACGAGGCCTTGTGGACGTCATGGGCCTACCACCATGTGGCACAGACTGGGGTTGCACAGGGTTAGTGGCACACGGGCCTTGCGGACGTCACGGGCCTACCACCACGTGGCACAGACTGGCGTTGCACAGGGTTAGTGGCACACGGGGCCTTGCTGATGGCATGGGCCTACCACCACATGGCGCAGACTGGGGTTGCACAGGGTTAGTGGCACACGGGGCCTTGCGGATGGCACATGCCTACCACCACGTGGCGCAGACTGGGGTTGCACAGGGTTAGTGGCACACGGGGCCTTGCGGATGGCACGGGCCTACCACCACGTGGCGCAGACTGGGGTTGCACAGGGTTAGTGGCACACAGGGCCTTGCGGACGGCACAGGCACCCCGCCACGGGATGGTGACTTTGGGTGCACTGAGTCAGTGGCACCTTAAGCTGCTTAGTGGGTGTGCAGCCTGCGATGATGCCCCGCCCGGCGGTCCGGACAGCTCAGGTTTGTGTGCCCTGCTGGACCGCAGTGTAGGCCAGAGCCAGCGGGGGCCTGCCGCCACGTGGTGTCGCTTCCGGGATCCCAGAGTTGGTGGCACCCATTGGGCTGAGCGGGTGTGCAGCATGCGATGGTGCCGGGTGCACTGGTATGTCCTATGCCATGGAGTAATCAAGACCCAGCACCAAACGTGAGACCTGGTGGCCTGCGGAGCGGGGCTGCATGATGTGGAGGGTGCCATGTCCGCGGGCCCCGGGCTTGTGTCTTGCAGCGGCACGTGGTGGGACCTCCTGTCTACGCGCCGGTGGCGGAAGGTGAGCATTGAGGCCTGGGCGTGCATGGGCAGGCATGCTCCGATAGGCGGCGGGAGGGGTTGGGGTGCCTCTGCCTGGGTGTGCATGGGCGGGCAGGCGATGTTGTCTTGTGCAAGTGTGTGTACTGTGCCAGTCATGTATCTGGACTCTGTTTCAGTTGACGGCTCTGACTCAGATGTGTGACCTGGTGTCCTGCTATACATACCGGCACGTGGTTGGGACACACCGGTGGCAGCAGGTGAGCAGTGTGGCCTGGGTGCATGGGGCGGCACTCTCTCTCTCTCCTCTTCTCTCTCTCTCTCTCTCCCTCTCTTCCTCTCTCTCTCCCTCCCTCTCTTCCTCTCTCTCTCCTTCGCTCTCTCTCTGTCCTCTGATGTGCGCAGGACACACCTTCTCATCATGTTTTTTGTCTTACAGGCTGTGACCTACGTATTGTCCCGAGGGGAGCGGCCATGTGTCTTCATTTCATTTCGGTGTTCATTTTAATAAAGTTTCATTTGTTGCTTCGAAAGTGAATGTGTGCTGCTCATTTCTGTGACGACACATGCATGTCACCAGTTGTGATTGTGCGACTTCAAGCGGAATATTTTGTACATGTTTAGGTGTGGCTGATGTGGCATGTCTTTGGTCGGAGGGTGCCAGGGAGGGGTGGTCCTGGGGGTGGTGGCGGTGGGTGTTGTGGCCCTCTTGGGTGACCGGGCCGCATGATGGGTGGCTCCATGGCATCTGTTGCCCTTCCGATGTAGCCCTGGGATGTGCTCCCTTTTGGTTTGCAGGCTGCCGTCCGACTTTACACCAGGTCAGAGCAGGTGTAGATTTCCTGGTGCTAACGTGCCTTATCGCCTGTTTTGTGTTTTTATCGCCGTTGTGGCTGGTCGTTGAGAATGTTGAGGTGTGATGTTGTCACGCCTTTTGGCACGGGAACGCCCACTCTGCATCTCATTAGCGATAGTTGCGCGGGTCCTCTGTGGCGATGTTTTTTGCGGCTGCTATCGCGGGTAAACTGGTGCTGTGGGCTGTTAACACCGGCTTGTAAATGGGGAGGTAAATTTATCACGACTTTGGCTGCGATAAAGTGCCGTTAATTCAGCGATAGCTCCTTGTGAATATGCCCCTCAATGTATTGTATTTACTTTAGATTTGTAAATTCTATTGTAATGATTAAAATTAAACAATGAGACAAGAAGACAATCCCCCACATTTACACCTCATTCATGTGACCCACATCCATATCACTAGCATACTACACACTTTCATACCAGGCCCCAGATCAACACTGCATGCACAGATGGACCAAAAACGGGGTGATCACATCAACTCCCTCTATTGCTGTGCTGATATCTGGGGTGTCACTCTCTCTGGCCAACATACGTTTCAATGGACAATATCAATAGTCTCCATCTTCATCAGGACCTGTTATTTGCATAATTTGTAACGGGTGAGGAATTGGGGAATCTGTAAAGGCTGTGCCTGTGATTCTGTCAAGATAACACTCCAGCCGGAATGTTAGGAAACGAGTAGGGCCTCCAAATGTTTTATTTCTTTTGTCGCGTCACGAGCTCCTCGAATCTGGAGCCTTCACTAGTCCAGGATAGAAATGTTAGTTTATTTCCATGGTGGTCTTTGAACGGTGCTATCCTTTGTCTCTTTCTAAGCCGGTACTTCGTGTAAAAAAACTCTACAGTCTGTCAATGTTGATCCAGGTAGGACTCTGTATGAGGCATGATTTTCACGGCTTCGAAAAGCCCTCTATTATAGGGCTGACGGCCACCTGGCTGATCTTTGTAGTTACTTTCGATCGCTATAGAGTTTCATCCATATTAGTTTAGACAGACACGCTCATGGGATGATTTCTGCTGCTTCTTGATTATAATCAGCCAGGTGGCCGTCAGCTCAAAGTTAGGCATAAAAAGGTATAGCTTCACCTGTGGAATTAGGAACTCTTGTACGTTAAGATAGGTGACGTTTAACCTCACCTGCAATGACTTCCTGCAGTCAGATGGTCTGCCAAGAATGTAAACATTGAGACAATAAGCTGCCCAGTGGAATTAGGCTTTGAAGGTTACTCTGAGTGACAGCTAGAAAATGCAGCAACAATGCACTCTGCACGGGACAAGCATCATGTGAGAAATGCCGTGCTGTACCATCCTTTGCCTTCCTGCTTAAAGCCTGCACTAAAGCATAGGTATTTTTGAGTGTGGGGAAGGGATGGTGAGTTTTCTTTGGTGTCTGCTGTCCAATGGCAATGCAGCTCAAGGCCAGCAGCAATATTTTCCTGCTGTTGCACAGAACTATATTTTATTGTCTTATTGTTTACAGTTCCCCAGCTTTGCAAAGCTTGGGATGCTTAAAAAAAAGTGTACAGTTATAAAGTATTTGTTTTTTTTATTTCGCACATCTCTACCCAAAACATTATGTTTTTTTGTCTTCCTCACTATACATTATATGCAAAATAAAGCAATATTCTTGTGCATCTAAGAGAATCTCATGTAATCTTCACTTAAAGTCATTTATACCTGCAAATATAAAATATAACTTATGGTTCTGAAAATCCACAAGAATGCTGGATCTTCTGTATTTCTACATTTACAAATATTGATGGGATCATTGTATTTTCCAGGGAGCTCGGAGGGATGCAATTGCAGAGGTTTGAAAAACTCACGTCTTAACTTAATCAATATTCATCTTATTGATGTCTATACCTAACTTGCACCCATGACAAAAAAGATGGAGTGGATGTGAAAACCATATTACAATCGCAGATTTTATGGGGAGGCAAGTAAAGATCTTTTTTCAGACCTTGAAACATATTTTTGTCTCCTGGGAAACATATTATCCAAGAAGATAAAAACCACAAATTAAGCAGCAGTTGCATGTGGATGCAAGTACAGAGTATGACATATTGGGAATGACAAATGAATACATTGCAATTAGACCACGTTTATAAACTTTAGACAACTTTAGAAGCTAGGAAGAGCTACATAATAATCGAGCAAGTACCTAAAGAACATCGCAAGATGTCCACAAATGTGGCTGATCAATTTAGAGGTCTTGTAGCCGGGGACAGAGATCTTATCCACAGTTTCCAATAATCACCCAACTACTCTCCACCTTATTCTCATCAGAAAGGACTAGCTCAGAGCACAATATGTCTAAGGATCCTCAATGTCACACTCTTGACAAGGACTCAAGCTATTGGAAGCCCTTTCAGCAGTAGGAAAGGCATCCACAGAACAATCCTGGATATGGGTTCTTTCTAATGACTAACCCTTGCTTCAGCACTTGACAGAGTGAAGGTGAGCCTGACACCCACCTTTCAAATACATTGTTTGCCTTTGGGGGACATGATGGGCTTGCTTGGGGGAGGGATTCATTTTCATAGTTGGTGTCCTACATTGCTCTCCTGCGGTACTGTGGTGATCCAGTGATCTAACCAGACACTGGTTGTGATAACCCTACAGGACTGAGGCCCAAGGTACAAGAATGTTATAAGGCATGCTCGTCAAGACTACTGTGGGCCTGTGGCTCCCTAATGTCTTATCACCCCCCTCATCAGACATTGATGATGGTGACCCTACTGGACTGTGGTACTAGAGTCAGATCTGATGCTCAATAGCCTAATAATCATAGATATCATCTGCCAACCCTCTCCCCACTTCCACAATTACAAACCTCAATGGTATTTGATCTCAACATAAGCAACGCTAATCCCTGCCTCTTGTCTCCTGAAGCCAACTGCCAACCGCTTAGACAAGAATGTTGTCACAACTCTAATAGCCTTACACCCACTCCTCTCTCTAATGTAGGATCCCTTTCAACCAATTACAGAAAGAAAGACACATTCCTTTTTGCCCAAGAGACATTTTCAGGCACATCTCAATTTCAACAAACAAATATTTCTTTGCAATGAAAAAAGAAACTCACCTCAGTAGAATGTCTCCTGATGTTTCAATCAAAGACATCTAAGATCTGCTCTCCAACTATCACTGTCTCCTACCTTCAAACCCACCACAACCTAACTCACATCTCACCATCACTAACACTAAAAATACACAGTACCAATCCAAAACTGTGGCTCATAACCACAAAAAACCATCCTTGGCATTCAAATGTGTCCTGCATAAATGTTGGTTGATAGCAAAACACTTCCTACAGATTAATGACCTAATAGTTGCCAATGAACTTGACTTACTACTCTTAATTGAAACATTACTCAGTGACACATTCTAACCTGTAATGGACACCTAACATCCCAACCTGCATGGCAAACTTTTCTCACACATAATTCCACATTATCTAGCACCCTCCGCACAATAATCACATGTTTATAAAGCAACTAATTACGCTCATCTTTGAAAACTTGCACACTACTTTGAGCATTAAAAAGCAATAATCAGAACCCTCTTAACAGTAACAATTCATATATATATATATATATATATATATATATGTGTGAATATATCCTTAAGTCCAAATGGCGTTTGCCGTTGGGAACCAGAACACCAGGGGTAACTCTTGTGCAGTGCTGATGCCACAGCACTTCAATCTCCTCTTCTCTCTCAACACTCCAATAAATAGCACAGCACTCTGGATCAACCTAATTCAATTATTAGGTATAAAGTACAGAGGTGCAAGAAAACAGCATCAACGCATTAGTATGAAAACCACCAGTGTTCCGTGGCCCTGCAACGACCCTTGCATTGTGGGCATGGGACAACCACTTAATAAAAATATGCCAGTTCCTGCTGGCACACACTATGAGCCTGATTACGAGTTTGGTGGTGCAGGAGCGGGACCGCCCCGCTGCCGCACTGCCAAACCAGGGTACGCAACTCCCGCCAGATAATGACTTTTTTAGTCACTGGCAGGCGGTTCTCTGGCGTTCCCATGTCGGTGCCTATGAGATAGGCACTGCAATGGGAACATCAAAGGCAGCAACTGCACAGCATGGACTGCTGCAGTCCAAGCCGTGGAGGTACTGGGGTGCAAGCCCACAGGGGGGCACAACATGTTCCCCCTGTATGTACCTCATGGCCCAGAGGCAACAGGTGGCCCTGTAGGGCCCCTGTTGCTTACTCCACCACAGTTTTCATGGAGTAGGATCCGCTATTAAAACTGTGGCGGAGAGGAAACTTGTAATATGCTTGGCAGGACTGCGGCGGTCACACCATGCATATTGTGGCCTCAAGACAACCACGTCACCTCCAGGGATCTCTGATCCCTGGCGGTTGCGGTGGTGAAAAGGCAGTCCGACCACCCTAGTTGTACTAGGGCGGTTGAAAGACTGCCACTGCTGCATTTCTGCACGTGTGGCAGTCCATGGACCACCGGACTCGTAATCAAGCCCTATGTGTGTTGGCTGGGGAGCCTACTGGGGCCACGGGGCCCTGGAGGTGGCCCCCAACTAATATTAAACATGTGGTTGTCCCTGGTGGGCACAAGACACCCACAGGGATATAATGTTTTTAGAAATAGTGAATAATAAATAAGTGGTAGGGCTGCAGGGAGTGCAGCAGATCCCCAGCAGCAATAAAAAAAAAAACAGTAAGTCTCCTGGGTCATTAAATCCATTACACCAGGAGAACTTACCATATGTTTTTTAAATCCTAGCGGGAGCTAAATTCACTTCAGCTGTAGTGCAAGCTCATCTTGTGGTTGTGTTAATGATTGTGTTTTTGTTTAGCGCAACTACTCACCCTTGAGGGTCTCAAGGTGCTGGGTGAGGAGGGGGTGGTGGCTCTGTTGAGTGCTGGGGTCATCCGAAGAGCCAGGTCTTCAGGTCCTTCCTGAACTAGTGCAATGGGGGAGATTGCCGGAAGTGGAGGTGGAGGGGGAGAGTGTTCCAGGCTTTGGTTGCAAGGTAGGAGAAGGACTTTTCTGGTCTTGTTGAAATGTGGGAAGGTGGCCAGAAAAAGCTGGGCTGATCGAGGGTGTCTTTTAGGTGTGTGGAAGGAAAGGCGGATGTTCAGGTATGCGAGTCCGGTGTTGTGAAGGGCCTTGTATGCATGTGTGAGGAGTTTGAAGGTTATTCTTCTTTTTACTGGAAGCCAGTGGAGATCGCAGAGGTGTTGGGTAATGTGACTGCGATGAGGGGTGTCAAAGACCAGTCTGGCTGTGGCGTTCTGGACAGTCTGGAGTTTTTGAGGGAGTTTTCTTGTTGATTCCGGCGTAGAGAGCATTGCTGTAGTCCAGTCTGCTGCTGATGATTGTGTGCGTGACAGTTTTTCTGGATTTGGTTGGGATCCATCTGAAAGTCTCACAAAGCATGCGGAGAGTGTCGAAGCAGGTCGAGGATACGGCGTTGATCTGGCGGTTCATTGTGAGCGATGAGTCTAGTATGAAGCTGAGGTTTCGTGCATGGTCCGTCGGGGTGCGGGATTTCCAAGGGCAGAGGGCCACCAGGAGTCGTTCAATGTGGAGGGGGTGGAGCCAAGGATGAGGACTTCTGTTGTTTCTTAGTAGAGTTTCAGGCAGCTGTTCTTCATCCAGGTGGCGGCGGCTTTCATCCCTTCTTGGAAGTTGTGTTTGGTGATGTTGGGTTTGTTTGAGAGGGAGAGGATCAGCTGGATGTCGTTGGCGTAAGAGATGATGTGGAGCCCTTGGTTCCTGACAATGGTTGTGAGGGTGGCCATGTAGATGTTGAAGAGGGTGGGGCTGAGGGAGAAGCCCTGGGGCACTCCACAGTTCGTCTCTGTTAGTTCCGAAAGGTAGGGAGGGAGTCTGACCCGCTGAGTCCTGCTGGTGAGGAAGGAGTGTATCCAGTTCAAGGCCTTGCCACGAATGCCGGCGTCGTGGAGTCTGGTGGCTAGGGTGCAGTGGGAGATGGTGTTGAATGCAGCCGAGAGGTCCAGGATTATGAGGGCTGCCATTTCACCCTGGTCGCGGAGGGAGCGGATGTCATCGCTGGCGGCGAGTAGGGCGGTCTCGGTGCTGTGGTTGCTTCGGAATCTGGATTGGGAGATGTCCAGGACGCTGTTAGCTTCGATGAAGTTTGCTCGCTGGGTATTGACGGCCTTTTCGATGACCTTGGCTGCGAATGGTAGCAGGGAGATGGGCCTGAAGTTCTTGAGGTCCGTCGGGTCCGTGCAGGGTTTCTTCAGGAGGGGGTTGACTTTGGTGTATTTCCAGTCATCCGGGAAGGTGGCGGTCTCGAAGGAGCAGTTGATTATCCGAAGTAGTTTGGGTGCGATTGCAGAGGCGGGTCTGTGTAAGATGTGGTGTGGGCCGGGGTCTGAGGGTGGATGCTTTTCATGGTCTTCAAAGTGTTTTCTGTCATGAGCAGGATCAATTTCAGCAGGGTCTGTTGGGGGCATTGCATGAGGGGGGAGCTGGATCGACGAAGTGGTTTTGGTTGTCGGAGTTGTCGTAGATCATCTTAATCTTCTGGTGGAAGAAGGTGTCGAGTCTGTTGTAGAGGTCTTTTGAGGGTGGGACGTCTGTTGTTTTGCTGCAGGTTTTGGTGAATTCCTTGATGCTGGAGAAGAGCTATTTGGTGTTGTGTGCATTGGTGAGGATTCTGTCTTGGAGTGATTTCTTCCTTGTGGACTTGATGAGTTGGTGGTGTGCAGTGGTGGCTGCTTTGTAGGAGGCGTGTGTTTCCGGGGTTTTGTTGTTCCGCCATTTCTTTTTGAGTCGTCTGCAGGAGCTTATGGATTCTTGGAGAGCAGGGGTGAACCAGCTGGCTTTCTTGATGTGTCTTCCGGTTACTTCTTCGGGTGAACAAGTGTGTCAGTTTGTGATCCAGCGGTGAAGGTTGCGTGCTGCAGTGCTTGCGTATGACATAGTCAGTGGTGGGGTGCTGATGAGGGTGGAGGTGAGCTGGTCTTCGGTGACTTTGTTCCAGCTTCTGCGGGGGAGGCGGTGGGCATGCTTGCATATGGTGGGTTTTTTGAAGGACAAGTGGATGCAGTGGTGATCTGTCCAGAGGAGTTCTGTGGTAGGGCTGTAGGAGACGCTGTTTCCTTGGGTGAAGAAGGGGTCGAGTGTGTGTCCCGTTGTGTGTGGGAGGGCAGTGACTAGTTGTTTCAGTCCTATGTTGGCAAGGTTCTCTAAGAGGGAGGCGGTGTTTGAATTGTAGTGGTTATCCAGGTGGAAGTTTAGGTCTCCGAGTAGGATGTAGTCTGTGGATGCGAAGGCATGGGGTGGAAAGAGGTCGGTGATGGTGAGGGAGTGCTGGCCGGTCAGCCTGTAGATGAGGGTTCCGCAAAGAGTCGTTTTAGGGTTGGTCTGGATCTGGAAGTGGAGGTGCTCCATGAGGGTCGTTGTGTCGTCCGGGAGGGTGGTCATGCGGAGGATGTTGTTGTGAACAACAGGGATGCCTCCTCCTGGGCGAATGGGGCAGTGCTTGTGCAAGATTTTGTATCCATCCGGAATGGCAGTGGTGATGTCGGGTGCTAGGTTGACGTTGGTCCAGGTTTCTGTGAGGAAGGCGACATCGGGCGAGTAGGTGTTGAGGAGGTCCCAGATTTCTATGGCGTGCTTGTGTAGGGAAAATACATTGAGGAGGATGCAGTTTAGTTGTTTGTTAGTGGTGATGTCTGGTAGGCTGAGAGATGCTGCTAGGGTACTGAGTTTGGCGAAGGTGCGACAGCAGTGGAGACAGGAGAGAGAGCCATGGGTGTTGGTCAGCATCGAGAGCTGGCAGTTGTTGTTGCACCCAGGGTTGAGATCATGGAGGGTGCTGGAGTTGTAGCGGAGGCAGGTCAGAGGACCAGGGTCCCTGGAGTTGGTTGCAGTCGGGTCGCGGACGGGCGCAGGGAGGCTTGCCTTTGGCGTGTTGAGTGGTGGGCCCGATGTGTGCATACGCTGTGCAGCCGCACAATGGCCGCCATTAAGTACGGATTGGGGGGAGGGCAGATCAGCTGGGACGCAGGAGAGCGAAGGACACACTGGAGGGGGAGAGGCCACGGGCAGCGGCAGATGAAGAAAAGAGTGAGAAGTGAAAAGTGAAAAGTGAAAATGAAGGAAAGAGTGAGAAGTGAAAAGGAAAAAAGTGACAGAAGGGCAGAACGAAGGAAAGAGGAAAAGGGGCACAAAAGGAAAGAGGCAAGAGACGCAGAGGCAGAGCAGCAGAAGAGCAGACTACTCTCCCAATGGATCACCAGGGATGAGGCGCAGGCAGGAGCCTGCGGGTACAGGAGGGCCTCGAGCATCCTGCAACAGAGGTCAGGGTGCTCAGGGGGCAGCACTTAGTGGTGGAGCTGTGCGGTGGGAGAGCAATCACACATGTCTCTGACTCTTTCTTTTAACATTTTTCAGACCACAAAATTCAACAATGCAAAAATAAAACTATGTTAAAAGAAAGGCTCACAGTTATGTTTATTTTTTGTAATTAAAACTATATAAACATTTTGTATAATAATCACTATTATTAAATATTGCATTGTGTGAATTACTGAAATAAACATTTGATTAAAAATATTGCTGATTTTTGGAGAAAGATGATAGATCTGCTTTATACATGCTGATATACTCACCTTTTGATAGAGCCAATAGACCTAATTTTTTTCATTTAGTTGGCAGAGGTAGGTACCTTTGTCCAAACAGGGACCCTTGCTTCTAGTCAGGGTAATGGGGATACACTCCTAAAATAACCCCTGCTCATCCCCTTGGTAGCTTGGCACAAGCAGACAGGCTTATCTCAGAGGCAGTGTGTAAAGCATTTGTGAACACATACAGTAACACAGTGAAAACACTACAAATGGACACCACACCAGTTGAGAAAAAATAAGTAACCTTTATCTAAACCCAAAACAAGACCAAGCGACAAAAATCCACAATACAGTATCAAAAATAAAGCTTTCAAATGGTAGAAATAGTTCAGTTCAATGCAAGTTGTAAATGCGACACGTTTCCTCACAAAGTACCTGGGATGCGTCACGCAAAACAAACAAAATGGCAGCAGGGAAGGTGATGTGTCGGTACCTTACATGCAGGGAAGGTGATGCGTTGGTTCCTTGCTTCGGGGGAGGTGATGCGTCGGTTCCTTACTGCAGTGCAGGGGAGGTGATGCGTCGGTTCCTTACCGGAGAGGAGGTGATGTGTCGTTTTCTTATTGCGTGGGGAGTTGATGTGTTTGTTTCTTACTGCGTCCCCCAACGATGCGACAGTCTTGTCGCCTCGATGCGATGTGTCTATCCGGTACGATGCGTGGCTTCGTGCAGCCGCAGAGCAGGCTTGCGTCGGGATCGGTGCGGTGATCTTGGACTTCGGAGGTCGTTGCACCCGATGCGTTGTGCGGCGATTTCTCGAGCCGCGGCAGGCGCAGCGACGGTTTCTTTGGCGATGCGTTGGAAACAGGTGCGGATGCGACACGCTTCTTCGATGTTGCGTCGATTTTCCAGCTCCCAGTGACAAACAATCTCTAGAGGTCCTAAACTGCAGCAGGCACCTCTATGCAGGTTGGAATTCCCAGCAAGGAAATTCAGGGGAGCTGGTGGTGAAGTCTTTGTGTCCCTGAGACTTCAGAACAGGAGGCAAGCTCAGTTTCAAGCCCTTGGAGATCTTTTCTTCAAGCAGGTGAGAGAGCAAACAGCAAAGTCCTTTTTCTCCTTTCCTTGGCAGCAAGCAGCCACTGCAGGCCAACCCCAGACAGCAAACAGCACAGGGGCAGTATTCCTCCTCAGCTTAACCGGCTCTTCTCCTTGGCAAAGGTTCCTCTTGATTTCCCCGAAGTGATCTAAAAGTCTGGGGTTGGGCCCCTCTTTTTATACACCAAAATCCTTTGTTCTCTGAAGGCAGAGAGTGTCTGTATCCAGCCAAAACCAGTTATGTAGGGCACTTTGCAAGTGCACAACAACCTCCATTGTCAGTGTGAGCCCTGGCTTCAGACATACAACAGGGGGGCAGATCCGTCATTGTGGAAGGCAGGCACAGCCCTATTCAGGTGAAGGTGCTACTCCTCCCACCACTCCAAATGGAGCCAGGCCTATTTAGCCCAGTTCTGACTCATCAGACTTCTGGAGCCACTGCCCTTCTCCAGCCCCTGTCTTCCAAAAGCCAGATGTGCAATACACAAACCTAGCAGAGGCACACTGGATGGTTAGGCAAGAAAATACCTACTTTCTAAAAGTGGTATTTTCAAACACAGAATGTAAAAATCACCCTCACTAAAAGATGCATCTTAACATTGAGTTCAGGCATACTAAACTTTATTTTCCTATCTTGTTCCCAGGGTCAGTTATGTTTATAAGATGTTATAAACAAACTCCCCATGCTGTCCTATGGGAACAGATAGCCTTGCAATAGTGAAAAACGAAATTGGCAGTATTTCACTATCAGGACATGCCACACACATCAGGGCATGTCCTACCTTTCACATACAATGCACCCTGCCCATAGGGGTACCTTGGGTCTACCTTAGGGGTGACTAACATGTAGAAAAGGGAAGGTTTAGGGACTGGCAAGTGTGTGCACTTGCCAAGTCAACATGGCAGTCCCAGACTGCACACAGGCTCTGCAATGGCAGGCCTGAGTCACAATTTACAAGCTGCTTCTGTGGGTGGCACAATCAGTGCTGCAAGCCCAACAGCAGCATTTGATTTACAGGCCTTGGGCACACATAGTGCACTGTACTGAGGTCTGACAAGTAAACCAAAGAAGCCAATCATGAAATCACTAATCCATAACAATACCTTACAAAGGGAGCACTTGCACTTTGGCACTGAACAGCAGTGGCAAAGTGCCCAAAGCATCTAGACCAGCAAAAATGGAGTCCAACAAACAGCAAAACACAGGAGGTACAGGCAAAAAAATGAAAGGGAGACCCACGCCAATGGTGTCAGGTCTAACACATACTGATATACTCACCTTTTGATAGAGCCAATAGACCTACTTTTTTTCATTTTGGTGTTGTGACACTTTGACAAAGTCAGTAAGTCTGCCTGAGTGTGGCCAGGACCTGTGAGACCAACCACACGCTTTGCATGCCAGAAAGCTGTGCACCGTGAGGGGTTGGCAGGTCATGAGGGGTTGGAGGCAGGGCGTGGCTGCAAGCCAGACCTTGCATCCAACCCTGCACCGTACACCACGTGAGATTGGTGTTACATATGATAGTAAAAGATTATTTTATGTAAAAAAAAACTAGAAATTCACTAAAAAAAACAAAGGTTAGAGTGGTGTAATAGTTAGAAATTGTAATTATATCTTGCTTTACATTTTAAAAAACTTAGAAATTCACTGAAAAAACATAGATTAAAGTAATGTTATAGGTAGGTGAAAATTTCAATGACAGCGTAACATTTTAAACTAAAAAAACATTGGAATTTACCAGTTATAGTTATCTCTAGCAACTATAACTCACGCCCTTGCCTTGCGCTGCTAATAACCCCACATACTACATCACTCATGACATCATCTATGACTGCTAATTTGCACAGATGAGTAGTTTTATGGATAAAACTATATAGTGCGCAAACTGTAATGTTTTTTAAAATTAGGTTTTAGCGAACATTCATCATTTGTGCATCAGCAAGCTAGTTATCTTGATGTGTTTTGATCCTATTTAAATCTTTGTTTCCATCACACTTTAGAATTACACAAAATATGCTTCATTTTTGCTTTCCTAATTTCTATTTGTACAGTTCATTACAGGTATTTAAATTTTGTTGTGTGTTAGAAAATTACATCCTACAGCCTTTCATTTTACCCTTCCTGAACCCCAGTAGGACAGTCACATAGCTCTCTGTACAAAATCCTCTTGCTTTGTGGTCAGAGAATGAAAAGTAAACACATACCTACATGTTAAAAGAGTAAGCAGCAATTTGTCTGAAAACATAGCCCAACATTTGACCTTTGTCTTTGAGCACACAGCAAATGTGACAAAACTGAAATAGATTTTAAAGGTATCTTTATTGCTCATTCACATTCTGACCTCCAGCATTGATATTCTGGAGATGCTGCAGCACCTCCTTGAGCACACACCTATTTCCACTGAGTCCCCACTGGACGTTATAGTTAGGTCTGTGTTTCTACAGGAAGAGCATTTTTTGGTGTGCTTATAACTTTAGAACCGTTTGACAAATTCTCACGAAACATCCCCAAAAAACAGTTTCTCCCCTCAGCTCCTTCTTAAAAAGTTTCAGAGTGATCTGTCAAGTGGGGGAAGAGAAAAAAGGAAGGGTCCAAAAACCAAATTTCCACATGCATTTCCCATAGACTTTTTTAGGCAGCAATACCACAATAACTGCGAAATGGAAATACATCAAATTTGACAAAAAGCTTGGTTCAGAAAAAATGATTTTTTTGTGATTTGGTGTAAATCTGTTTAGTAGTTTTTTACATATTAAGGTATAAAAGTATTTATATATCTGAATGTTTTAGTTTGAGTGACTCTCGCGAGAGTCCCTCAAACCCAATTTTAAAAGAGTGTTCTGAGTGACCTAGAGGCCTTTTTTTCCACTGGGCTAATTCACACCCATTGGAGACATACTCCTGTGGGAACGAGCGCTCTGATTGGCTGCCTGCAACATGAAGAAAAATGTAGCAGGCAGCCATTATAGGACTCGGGCACTTAGGGGCATATTATCAAGACAATTATCGCCGCTTTAGCGGCCGTTTTCGGCCGAAAAGCGGCAATAATTCTATCGCAGTATTAACAAGGACACGCTAACAGGCTTTAGCGTGTGTTTCCTTGTGTTAGCACCCGTTTCACTAACGCCTTGCATCTCATCGCTAATGAGATGCAAAGTAGGCGTGCCTCACATTCACTACATGGGAAAACATCGCTAACGCAGCCTCGCGCTATTTACAACGATGCTCCATACCCACTTAACGACAATAAAAATCGTGCTGAGGCCCCATTAACGCTGAATTCTAACGTCAGAAACATTTCTGACTTAGCTATATTACCCTATAGGAGGTGGATTGTCAGGCTAAATCCACCATGGCTTATTATCAAGGAATTCCCTATCGCTGTAATATTATCGCTGGATTACCAGCGATATTCCAGCATTTCGCCGCTTTCGCTGGAATTTTTATCGCATTGGAGATAGCCGTTGATGATAACGCGCTATCTCAGCGATAAATTCCTGCGATAGCCGGCGATAACTAAAATCGCGCTAAGCGCGTTTAGCGATATTTATCGCTGTCAGTTGATAATATGCCCACAGGTCCTTTGTTCTGAGTTGAAATGTACAAAATAATAAAAGGGGACAGGGAAGAGCTACCATGCCCCCCAGGCTCTGTTGACCCCTAGAGGCCAAATATATATATGTATTTTTTAAAGCTGTGGCTTTTTGCTGCTTTATTAAAGAATGGAAATGGCGGATGGGAGCCGCTGTGAAAAAGAAAGGGGAGACTGGAATCGCCCCTCTTACCGATTTCCATTGAGGCCCTGAAGGACCCGATCCCCCGGAGTGGAATTTAGAAAAATTAGGAAAGAAGGCACGTGGCCCTGTCTCCCTGTTTGACACTTTTTTATTAAAAAGGGGGGGGACGTGTGTCCCCCTTCCCCAATCATTTCTAGAGGCAAAACATCATCCCTTTTATCTGAAATTCACTTAGTCAAAAGCCACCAAAGAACGTTATTTGAACTCATTAAACAGTACACAAACCCTCTTATCACTCTATTTTATGGAGTGATGGGAAAACTATCGGAGCTAGCCCAATTAATTGAAGAAAAACTGAAAAAGATCAATCTCTTCCTCTCTTAAACTGAAGTGGATCCTGAGTTTAAGACCATTTTCACCAAATCATTTGCTATAAGAGCACAGTTTAAGGAAACCATCAAAACTGAACTAACAAGCACCACTGAAAACACTGAACCCATCTTCACTTTCTGAACTTCATCCCCACGAATGTCCTGAAAGCTACTGCTAGCTATATAACAACCCAACCTTGGACCAAACTTGCAACAAAATCCAATCTAGTCCTGAATGTCCATCCACCCACACAAAAAGAATTCCTCCTTATCTCCCCACCACACTGCCCCCTTCCAGTCCAAACTTGAATTAATATTCTCAACCTATTTGCCTGCACGCCATCCATCATTAAGAGTTCCTAAATTCTTGGGTTTGTACTTGGCAAAACTATTAACCTCCAGGATCACTTAAGCTCCCTGATCAAATCTCCGTAATGCCAAATCAATTCCTCCTTTTTTTGCTTTGTGAATTCCAAAATGTTAGAAGTTTGCACCCATGTGATGCCAGAATCTGGTGAGTTCATACTGTTTTTAAGAGGTTAGTCCTGTGCGGAACGTTCTCATGCTATTTCTCCCCCACATTAAATTAATAAGTCCCATTCATTTCCATTGGGCATAGCATAATCTCTTCTCCTGCATCACAAATATATGTGCTTGCTGAGCACCCAGGTTTTTTTTCTGAAAGGTGCATGCATGACTCTGACTTACATTGTCCATGCAGTAAGACTGTAAGAGCTAAGTCGCTGTGGGTGATGGGCGTGGTTGGCCTGCATGTCGGAGCTTTAGTGTTCAAATGTTTCTCAGGAGCTGCAGAGAGTGGCTTAGCCTTTGTGGTAGTTGATAATAGGCTTTAACATTCTGTGCAGTTCGATTTAATATAAGACAGGTTGTTGTTAATTGTTCCCTTCATTTGTTACACCTATCACTCAGTATACGCACATCCTTGCTGTACATAGCCTTGTAAGGTCACCAGTCGCACATGAAGTAATAGTAGATGTTGTAACACCCAGGATTATGTGCTGCATGGCTAAACACTTATAAGGTCCCAAAGGCGAGGCCTATTGGCAACACCAATGATTGTTAAATCTGTTCTAGTGCATGATGAGCCCTGACAAATTCCAGAGGTCAAAGAAGCAACATCTTCTGGGCTGGACTCACCAATTGAGCATATCTGTGAAAGCCTAGCTACTCAGATCTACCCAGAAACTACCTTGTACTTTAATTTCTCTGTTGAATTAGAACTTCATACACAAACCTACATTGACAAACTTGTCTTTAAGACACTACAATCACATCGAGCATGCAGTACACAGGAGTGTATGTGCATATGTATTCAAACATGCAGAAAAGGCAAGACACTTGCAGTCATCCATGCACATGCACAGCAACACACGAAGACAACTTTACACACAAGATATAAAGACAACACACACAAACTCTAAGAAGGACACCCTAACACACATCCAGCCTCATTACGAGAGTGTTTTTATGCGGTATGTATTCCTTGCAAAATTACGAGAAACAGATTCACCCATAATTCAGTAGAGGAGATTATGAGGTGCACCCTCAGGATGCTCACCGGAAGTAGGTATTACCTATTTTCCAGGCATTTCTCCTACTTTCAGCAGCCTGTTCTTGAGTGCATTTTCTCCCAACTCTAAGACAGGGTCTTCATTTCCTCCCCTCCGCTCTTCTTTTCAGCACCATTGTTCACCCCAGCAGGAGCCCCAAGAGGTTTCAATGTTGCGCCACTTGTGTATCTCAACTTCCTCCCAGTCATTATTAACAACCTTAACATTAGTGGCTAAATCTCTGCTGGTGACAGCTGTATCCCTCTAATGCTTACTAGCCTAGTAGTTCTTGACCCCTTGACTCCTGTGACATAAGCCGATGTTCCTACGCTATCAATCACTGGGTGGCAATCAACAGTCTCAGACTGAGTTTTGAGAACTTTGAGACTGACATGTGGAAAGTGGACCAAGGATGAGCACCAAAAGCCAATCTTACTCTATCTGGTAGCAATAATAACTCAAGTCATCCTCATGACTCACGATTCCTTAACCCAACTGAGCAATCTGTGAGTGATTATGGACTCCAAACATCCTATTTCCTGCCACAGCCTCTGGTACCTTAGTTAGTTAAACAACACCATAGCCTGGTACTTTCGCATCTAGACTATGCCAATGATCTTACCCTTTCTATTTCTTTTGAAAGTGTCAGAGTTTTCGGCCCTTTAATGCTTGCGCTGGCTGCTGGTGGCTTAATACATTCCTCTAAAGCTTGGTGTGAGTGACATGCACCACCTTCATCTGTTGAGAGTGAGATGCAATGAGGGTCTTATGCTCATGCGTGTTTTACTTCATGTATGTGGTCCTGAGGATCCAATAAGCCATCTGTCCATGCATGGCATTTTATGTCAGAACATATCAGGGACAACCCTCAGAATCACAGTAGGCCATTGGCTGAGGGGAAGGCATTGTTACAATTGGCTGCATCAGATTTCAAAGTGTGCCATGGTATTTGTGTGACTCCT
The DNA here is from genome assembly GCA_963921515.1 of Calotriton arnoldi. NCBI lineage: Eukaryota > Metazoa > Chordata > Amphibia > Caudata > Salamandridae > Calotriton > Calotriton arnoldi. The sequence goes on along the minus strand of CAWUFW010022357.1, from coordinate 23,627 downwards.
GGTTCAAGTGTTTAAGTGAAAAAGGTGCACTTCAGTTATGAGTCACAGTTAATGCAACGGATTTACAACGGGTTCGGGGAGGGAGTAAATCAGGGGTGCGCAGGCTCAGAGTCATCCTACTCACAGAGTGACAGACTCTGTGATTCATATTTTGCTTGCATAATTCATGATTTGTATGATCCCATTCTATTCTCCTGTCTGAGACCCGATTTGGCACAAGAGTCATTCATTGGAAGAGAAAACAGAGACGTGGAAAAAAAGTCCACATCTTGCGTGAGGACCCCGTGCAGAAACACTCAACGTCTTACATAAACAATTTTGTACAGGAAATCTTTTCTGCCCCTAGGATAGAGTTGGAATTGAATTACACGCATTTCGCAAGATGGGACGTATACCGCTGACCGTGAGAAAGCCATCACCCGTCATAGGAATGAGCAATCACTTTCCTCATAGAAGCGCCAGGGCTGGTGGGCCAGCAATCGACATTCGCCATGCCTTTTTGTTTTCCCATTCTTTTTCCATCGTCATTTGTTTAGTCATCATAGTGTTTTTTTAGCTGTGTTCTTTAGCTTACAGTAATTCAAAGCCAACAGTACATTTTCTTTGCGCCAAAAAGAATCATATTTTTCTCTGTTGCGCACTAAAACTATTCCTGTTAACTAGACATTCGCCTGCTGTTAAGCACTTATAAAGCTGTATTCGAATATTCTGTCATTGCTATGTTTTTCTTTCCATGTTGTGCATATTCTTGTAATGTAAAATGAAAAAAAAATCATTATACAGCTTGCCAAGCAATACATTTTCACTTTTCCAATGCATGTTTTACCTGGTTTTGTGAAGTTTGCTAACGTTCCTTCGTTCCTTTGCCTTCACAAGTACAGTTGATTTTCTCCTCTCCCATCATTTTAGCGAATAATGGAAGCCAGGCAAGACCGACACAAACCACGGAATGTGAATCACGCTATTTGTGGCATAACATCAAAAAGTATGCAGAATATTTCCTCCTCAAGTTTTCATTTTGGGAACTTTTCTGTGCACAAGGGTATTGCAGAGCAGACGGACACTAACAGCTTTCTGCCAAGTCCGTCTTCTGCAGTACCATTTTTAGCATTAATTAAGGATGTATGTGACATCATTTGCTGATAAAAGTCATAAATCTCACACGAATGGCCCAAAGCGAAAAACAAATTGTATGATTAAAGTATGCATGGATGCAAGACTTTCTATGGACCTTTCAAGAACCAGAAATATTATTTTGTAACAAAAAATGTGCACATCCTTATCTGTGCCATAAATTGTATAATTACTATGGGGCATATTAACAAGGGACGGCGATAAATGACGCAAAGCGCGCTTAGCGCTTTTTATTTATCGCCGTCTATCTCTGAATTTATCGCCCTGGTAGCGCGTTATTAACAACGCGTTTCTCCAGGGCGATAAAAATTCCAGCGATAGCGAGGAAATCGCCGTTTTGCAGGGAACATCGCTGGATTTCCAGCGATGTTCCCTGCAAAACGACGATAACATTGCTGATACGATCCTGTGGTTGTATCAGCATAATCCACCCCAATGTTAGGGATAGGTAAGTCTGCATTTTAGCAGACGTTAGTTTTTGGCGAAAACAGCGGTTTTCTCCAAAAACTAACGTCTGCTTAAATGTTGGGGCAGCCTTGTAAATATCGCGATGTGCACATCAGCGATATTTGCAAGGTTGTACTGCCCAGTGACGCCCACTTTGCATCTCATTAGAGATGCAAAGGAGGCGTCGGGTAAAGAGTGCTAACATGCGCTAATGCATGTTAGCACCCACTTGTAAATAGGGCGAAAAGATTATCTCCGCTTTTTTGTCTTTTAAAGCCAAAAAAGCGGAGATAATGCCCTTGTTAATATGCCCCATCGTTGCTTAACACAGTGGAAATCTTTTGATGATTGTGTTTGTGACATCTGAGGGAAAAATTAAGGGGCATATTATCAACGAGGCGATAAACAATTATCGCCGCTTTTGCGTCCGTTTTCGGACGAAAAGCGGCGATAATTTTATCGCCTAATCAGCAAGGTCACGCTATCGCGTGAATCCTTGCATTATCGCCCTTTTCCTCAACGCCCATCTTTGCATCTCTAATGAGATGCAAAGTGGGCGTACCCTGGATGGACTACGTTGCAAATATCGCTGATGTTCACATCGCGATATTTACAAGGCAGCCCACATGATTTTAGCAGAGGTTAGATTTTGGCGAAAACGGCCGTTTCGCCAAAATCTAACGTCTGCTAAAATCCTGACTTAGCCATCCCTAACATAGGGGTGGATTCTGCTGATACGACCACAGGGTCGTATCAGCAAGAGTTATCACGCGTTTGCAGGGAACATCGCTGGAAAACCAGCGATGTTCCCTGCAAAACGGCGATAACCTCGCTATCTCTGGAATTTTTATCGCCCTGGAGAAGCGCGTTGTTAATAACGCGCTACCAGGGCGATAAATTCCAGAGATAGCCTGCGATAGGGAATCTGTCGCTAAGCACGGCCAGCGATAATTATCGCTGGCCGTTGATAATATGCCCCATAATAAGTAAGGGATTTGCTAGCAGGCTTCAATTCCCTGTTTTGCAAATAACAATCATTCCATTCTCATACTTTGGAAAATTCAACTGTTGAGTTTCCTTTGGATCATTTATTTATATTTCTCAGCCATTTTGAGTGGACAAGAAGCAGGTATTCTGCTGACTCATGACGGCAATTTGACCCCTACTCACGAAGGTAAATTTACACATGTAGATTTACTCACATGTACATCTACCACTGCACCTAGATATAGGTCAAAAGTTTTCGCTATTCAACATTAACGATTGTTGATTTGCACCTAAGTGTAGACTTACATGTCATCACTCCCGGTCATCGGTGGGGTTGGGACATCTAAGACTGCACTCCGAATGTAAAGTTATTAATAGTAACTTTTCACACATAGATAGAGATCTCCACCATTGTGGCGGATATCTCCCTGTAGGAAAGGATCATAGGAAAAGTAGTAACGTTTATTAGTTTTCAAGAGAAATAGTAACAATATTTGAATGTGAAATAAATGAATAGAAGTAAGTAAACTATTCGAGTACATTTACCCTTCAGAAAGCTTAATGAATTGATTAATCCATCGTATATATTTGGTATTTTACTTTGTAAATATTATTTTGAAACAAAATAAAATAAAACAAGCAAGTTTAAAAGTTGCATTAATTAAATTAAACAATTATTAAGTCCCTGTCATCATTATTTCTGTGGAAGTGTGTTGCAGTACCTGTGAGTGGCTTCAAGTGATGCTAGACCTACAGCAAGACTTGATTGGAGTTCATTGACTACTGTTTTTTTGCCCTCTAGGGCTGTAGTAATTTGAATATGTAGTTTGTGAATGGCAAAACTTTTACTCTTTTGTGGTTGGGTGTTAGTAGTAACATGTCCCTCCCTCAACACCTGCTTACCCCTCCATAATCTCCTCCTTAAAGTCTCCTAAACCTCTCCTATTTAGTAGTACGTTTTCCCCATTTCCAACCACACTTTAAATTCTCCTAAACCTCTCCTATTTAGTAGTGAAAATTCCCCGTTTCCCAACCACTCCCCTGGGACCTGCCCACAATATCTCAAAAACATACAGCTACGTGTGCAGAGATCTCAGATATGTTGTCGGAGATCTTTGAACAGACAAGGTAGGAGAGGCGGAGTTCTTTGCACATAGGTTTATGAATAGCATTTTGTAGTATGTCAGTAGTACTACTTCGCATAATACAAAATACAATTTGGGAATAGGCCCCACAGCCAGTGAAGTCTGATAATTCTAAATAAGCATTTTTACCACTTAAGAAGCACACTCAGTAACATGCACTGAGCGTGTGGATCTAATTTGTACCTCATAAAGATCTGAACGAGTCCTCAGTTTTTAAAAGTTTATCTTCAAGGCTTTCTGTTCTCATTTGTCCTGCGATAAGCATCTGGATCTCATCATACTCAAACTTTCAGCTCCACATAAGGTTCAGGGACCCGAATCATGATGAGCTTGGCTGGCTTAGTGCAGAGCCCAGAGCTTAAGAACCTGGTTTTATGAGCCTGCAGTGTGCAAAGTGAATTCATTTAACCCAATATTTCTCTGAGTTATGGCTTAGAGCTCAGAAACAGTGAGAAGTGTTTGTCTCTTTCCAGCTCTCGGCTGTACTGTCAAAAATAATGCACTAACTTGGAGAGGTTTCTGGATTACAAGAATTCATTTTTCACATTGCAGGCAATGCTCTGCACTAAGCCAGCAATGCCTACTATGATGGGCATGGCTATTGTGCAAAAAATAGTAAATATTCCAAAACAACTCTACTCTCTGCTAGACGGATCAGTTTGTTAATCTACACTAGTATGAATTCAATTTGACAAGCTGAAAATAGTATTTGCTGCATATAGTTGATCATGTAGGATTTTAGAAATCTTTTGATCAAGAATTGACAATACTCCAACTGAATTTCCAGGGTGTACGATGATGCAAAGATTTTCCTTTACAACCTTCACAAAGTTTTAAACATGCTGCTAATATGATCTCAGAAAGAAGCATTGCCAAGAAAACATATCGATGCATAAACCCAAATCTTTATTGATATTTTTTTTGCAAAGAATGTCTACTCAATCTTAAAGTGCTGCTGCATTGAAAGAATCTGCAATTTGCATTTGCCTCTTGTAACAAGGCTAGTAGATGCAAATAACCAGCAGCTAGAGTTCCATGGAATTAGTAAAAATGGGACTTTTATTTATTGGACCTTATTTGAAAGTCTTGTTGACCAGCTACAAATTCTCCTGCTGAATCTGCATGTGGCTTGTAAAGCTCTTTCAACACTGGACTGTATGCTCCATCAGAAAAGCAAGTGAAATTTTACTTTAAAAAAATCCTTATTGAATTTAGCCGGGCAGTACTGGATTCACAAAAATCAGTATGGACTACTCTACTGTAGGTATTCTCCTATGATCTGTTTAGTTAGTTGTCCACATTTTTGGGATTCTAAAAGCTCTACGATTTATTTCACTGTGAATCAAAGAATGTTAGAGATTTTGAGGAGCAATGCTGTTCCACCAAGTCCTGTGACTGGCAATTATCCACAAATATAAGTATGAGGCAACCCTGTATCCCAGGGAACACACATCAAAACAATGGTTCCCTTGAAAGAAGTTTTTGCCAAAGAAAACACTGTTAAATTGTAGTATAATCACACAGATTTTTATTTGCTACATGAATACCTATTTGGTTAAATGAACAGTATAATAAGTACCCCAAAGGCGGCGCAGTGTAAAAAGTGTCAAAATGTGCAAAAGACTCTAGTGTTTCCTCTTATTCCCATGTTGTAGACAACATAGCGAAATAATTCATTGTGACAAACTCAGAGTTCAAGCTTGATTTTATGACACTACAAAAAATTTATAGTCAACAACTTTAATCGTCAACATTGTGATCCATGCAACAACTAAAAATGGGTCTTAATCAGGACAAACTGGAGCAACCTGTTAAAGAAAGCATCGACAAAAGTACACTGTTACCTGCCAGTGGTCAACAGATCAATACTGCATGGATCTCACTTCCCTTTCACCCAAAATATTGAAATGGAAACCTTTTGGGGTAAACAACACGTGGTTGTATCTGTGATCACAAACAGAAGGCATCCATGAGAGGATCCAAATGTCCTTATCATGTATGCTGGTCCATCAACCACCCTCCAAATATAGATACGGCCACTACTACTGGTCTAATGTCAAGGACTAATCACATAAGTGCAACCATAATGTGTGCACGAATAATCAACAGTGGCTGTATATCAATGAGATCTTCTTGGGGTATCTGTCGAGTAAACATGGCGAGAGAGATATGCTGGCGTGCAATGAGGCATCAGTACATACAGAAGCTGAACTGTCATGTCAACATATGGGGAGGACAAGCCCTTTGCTGTGAGGCATAGAAGTCTTGCCACTGGTCGCAGACATTCCCCCAAGGCCCAAAGCAGCTTATGAAGTTAGTAATGCAAAAGTAGTGAGTCATCGCACGTCAATTAAGCAGCTATTAGAGTCAACAATAACTGCTGCCAGCATGACTAACGAAACAATAGACAGGAGTCAGAAAACTCACTTACTGCACAGAAACAATGAATGTGCAAATGACTTGGGGCCAGATGTACGACCGTGGAAATAGCGCCTCGCAAATTGCGAGTTTTTTAGGACTCGCAATTTGCGAGGCGCTATTTCCAATGTACAACAGTTTTTTTCACACTGTTAGCGATTCCCAATGGGGTCGCAAATAGAGAGGCTCATGAATATTAATGAGCCTCTTGCAATTTGCGACCCCATTGGGAATGGCAGGCCCTCCCAGGTATGGTGGCCTGCTGGGCTCAGCAGACCACCATGTCTGGGACTGCTTTTAAATATAGCAGTTTTTTTTTTTTGAATGCAGCCCGTTTTCCTTAAAGTAAAACGGGATGCATTTAAAAAAGAAAAAAATGAAACGTTTTCGTTTAATTTTTTAAGGGCAGGTAGTGGTCCCTGTGACCACAGCCTGCCCTTAAAAAATATGTTCCCCTGCATTTGCAAAGGAGAAGGGGACCCCTGGGGACCCCTTCCCTTTTGCGACCCCATTACCACCCTCTTGAAGAGGGTGCTCATTTGCGAGTGTTTTGCACCCACAATTGCGGTTGCAAAACATTCTTACATAGGGTTGCGCTCGCTATTAGGAAGGGAACACCCCTTCCTAATAGCGAGTCGCAAAACCCTATTTTGCGAGTCGCAAAAAATTGCGTCTCGCAAAATAGGGTTTGTACATTCCCCATGCTGTTTTTGCATGCGCAAATGGGTTCACAAACCCGTTTGCGCATGCAAAAATGCGTACATGTGACCCTTGGTCTGTTCTCGCCTGGAAGAAACACCAGGAGAATCCATTCAGGTTTTTAAAAATGTTTTTGTTCCAAAATGCTGAACCTCCTCATTCCCTCAAGTGAAGCTCTGCCATATTTACAAGAGCTGGAGCAAACACTACCAGAGGCTGAGGAAGAGTGGAGTGGTTCAATTGCGATTGGGCATTGCTCCAAATTATCTCTTATTGGAGTGCAGTCCTAGTGTGCACGCTCCATGACTACGGGTGTCACAGACCTAATATTTTGAAAAATGTGAGCGCAGCTCTCCAAGCCTAAGAAACCCGCAAATGTATCCATGGAAGTACCCCCGTAATTATTCTAGCATTATTTAGAATCTGCAGAATGAAGGTGAAGATTAGCCCACCTGTATTAAAGTATGTTATGCTATGCTAATTTCAGATATTTAATATAAATATTAACTATAATCATCCGTGTTATAAATCTGTTTGTTATTATTGTTTACTCAGTACTGTAATTTCTTCTAGTTTCAGATCAAAAGCAGGAATAATCCTGAGGGTTTCAACTTTAGGATGACACAACAAACTCGCAGAAATAAGAGGATGATTTCTATTGGACATGATGATTTATATGCACTGCTTAGTGTTGGTTGGCTGTATTATGGTGCTGTTATATGGTTCCCACCTAAAAATATTTAGGACTGTGTATTAGGACAACAGGACTTCAGAATGCAGGGATTGATTCCATCCACATCATCAGAAACTGTTGGCCCAATTCCTGGCAAGCTCACAGTACGTCACTCACACCCCTAACCTTCCCAGGGCAAAAGGTGATTTGGCAACTTCAAACATGACACTCGGATCCTCAAGGGAATCGTAGAAACAGATCTTATCCCTTTTGTTGCTAACTCATGCATGCCCTTGGTAAAACACAGGAAGAATACAAATAGAGTTTTCACTACCTTTATTGAAACAATCGTAGTCTAGCATAGAGAGAATGTACTGTGATTATTAGAGAAATGAAACAAAGCAAAGTAACTAGCATTGTGAACATGGTGAAGAGAATAAACAATCCAACCATGGCAGTCTGACTTCTATATAACTATATTCCTACTCTGAAACCATAGTGGGTGACCCTCTGCCTGATCTCTTAGGATAGCCTGAGACCCCATTCTTGAGTGACTTGGGGTCTGATTTAGATCTTGGCGGATGGGTTATTCCGTCACAACGGTGACAGATATCCCGTCTACTGAATTATAAATCCCATAGAATATAATGGGATATATGTATTGGCAGATGGGATATCCATAACCATTGTGACGGAGTAACCCGTCTGCCAAGATCTACATCATGCCCTCGGTTTGAAGTTGGATCAGCAATTCTTCTCTACAGGATCAGCATGGAAGATCAGCATTAGCGGAGCTGGATGTCAAACATGACATTCGTCCCAGAACCATTGTGGCTGGAGTGCCCCCTCTGACCCACAAAGGGGCAGTGCACTGTTTATATGACAAAACTACTTTTCAAGAGATACAGCTCTGATGCAATCATGTGTTTAGATGTTAGAAGCTGTCTCCGAGAGGACTATGCAAGTACCAGGATATCGCGTTCTATGTTACTATCCTTGAACAAAGAGCACAGATGATGGAGCAGGAAATGCTTTCTAAAACAAGCAGCATATGCGGCATTACTTGGAAACAAATCATGAAAATAAAATATGTAAAAGGTAACAGGGCTAAACCGAACAGGGTTAAAACAAAGGCTGCTAATAATATGTAAAATGTATTACTAAGAGGAGACCCAAAGTAGGCCCAGGAGGGCTTCACCACACCCTACCCTTGGCCATGAAAAGACTCAGGGCCTATTTACGATGGCGGTCAGTCCTTGAGGGACAACTACACCTCCTGTTACCTCCCTCAAGTCCCACACAATAGGTTTGCTGAGAAGTTTTTAATGGCCACACCCCCTTTCTCCACCACTCTGCACACGCGCCTTCTGGCACACTACTAGTTGGGCGATGAAGTCCTCTTGGCTCTTGAGGGTCCTTGGGAGCCAACTAGCCCTCCTGTTACCTCTAGTAAGACCCACACAGCTGGATTGCTGAGAGGTCGTCAGAGGCCACTCCCCCTTCCTCCACCACTAAAAACTGTAGCAAATTAACTGGAAACAGTTTAAAAACATGCCAATTTAATTAAACATAAAAAAGTAAACAATATATTAAAATTACAATTTACAAAAAAATTATTATATATTACAAACATTACTAATTAAAATAATATAATTTAAAATACACAAAAACATCATAATATCAATTTGAACAATAAAAACAAAACTATAAAATTGTAGGAATAACATATATACTATTCCCACTCCAATCTCTGCAACAGTAGGGGAATTGTGGGAAGCAGGAAGGGTAAAATGTACTATTCCCACTCCAGTCACTGCAACAGTAGGGAAAGTGTTGCATTGCGGAAGGGTAAAATTGACTATTCCCACTTGAATCAGTGCAACAGTAGGAAAAGCATTGGACTCCGGAGGGTACAAATTTATTATTCCAACTCCAGTCTGTGCAAATGTAGCAAAAGTGTTGGATTGTGGAGGGGTAACATTTTCTATTCCCGCTCCAGTCAGTGCACAGTAGGAAAAGCGTTGGACTCAGGAGGGGTACAAATTACAATTCCCACTCCAGTTGGTGCAATAGTAGGAAAGCGTTGGACTCAGGAGGGCACACATTTACTATTCCAACTCCAGTCTGTGCAACTGTAGCAAAAGTATTGCATTGCGGAGGGGTAAAATTTTCTATTCCCACTTCAGTCGGTGTAACAGTAGGGAAAGCGTTGGACTCAGGAGGGGTAAAATTTACTATTCCCACTTCACTCTGTGCAACAGTAGGGAAAGTGTTGGATTGAGGAGGGGTAAAATTGACTATTGCCACTCCAGTCAGTGCAACAGTAGGGAAAGGGTTGGACTCAAGAGGGGTAACAATTTAGTATTCCCACAGTCTGCACAATAGTAGAGAGAGAGTAGTTCAATTGAAACAAATACATTATTTTAACAACTACATTAAATAACAACAAATACAGTTATTTAAATTATATATATACTCGTCTCGTACACACGTATATATATATACACACCACCTTTTCTCCGCGATCCCTTAGCCCTGGAATCAAGAAAGGGAACGGACTCCACTTGTTTCGTGCAAGTAATTTTCTTTTAATCGTGCTCGGCCGCCATGACACGTTTCAGCCCCTAGAGGCCTTGATCACATGACATGCTACCATTTCCTGTGCAATTTAAAGTGCCCGTGCTAACAGAAACAGAGAACAGACTGCCCGTCTGTCGTCTTTACAGCAGTTATTCAAACTTGCAATATTGATGCGCAAATTAATAGTCATATGTGCAAAATACGCAATAATATCTGTATGAATACAGTACAGAACGATGTGCCCTTTGAGTATCTCATGTGCAAAAATACGCAAATTATAACTGTATGAATACAATGACAGTAATACATTTGGTTGAAATGCATTATTAGATAATCCAATACTAACATTTCACAAATTTCATTCACTTGTGGCTTATGGTCTCTTCCATCTATGAATAAAATCTCAATTCATACGGCAGTTATCCATATACCCAAAGACTGATATCTGGTTGTCAACATGATGGTAACCAGCCTATATTGTCATGTTTTTCATATAACCATGTGCAAAATACGCAAATTGTGTGTATAAATACACCCCAATAAAATTCCACATAGTTAAAAAATCAGTCTAAAAGCATAATTCCTGGCCTAATGACATTTGATACCGGGTGCATGTAAATTGACACATAACTGCTAAGGCCATGTAACCTGCTGTTTTTGTTCTGTTATGTGATTGTGCAAAATGTGCAAGATAATGTAAACGTGTTATACAATTATGCAGTCTATGATTCCTGAACCTCACATACGCTGCATATATTTATATATATATATCAAAACAATACCCTTTCAGGCATAGAGTGATGCATAAATTATGCAAAAAAAGAAGTAGAGAAATCTGGGTAGTTCACAAGTTTAGGTGGAAGGCAGCTCCTGTATAGAGCACTCTCAACACCAGCGACACTCTAGATCTGCTCACCTCAAATGTCTGCTTTTCTATCAAAGTCTTTAAGCATGCTTAAAGACTTTGAAAGAAAAGCAGACATTTGAGGTGAGCATTTGAGGTGAGCAGATCTAGAGTGTCGCTGGTGTTGAGAGTGCTCTATACAGGAGCTGCTTTCCACCTAAATTGCACAATTGAATTTCCTTCATGATATGATGATATAGAGAGCTACACCCAGGAAGCCCATAGTATCCGTGTAAGCCTGAGAGGCAAAAGCAGGGCCCTGGTCTGAGTGGAACGCATCTACTACATATGTGCTGATGAAGAGTTGCAAATATTTATTAACAGTGCTAGCGTCAACTGATCATTGTGGCTACACCCATAGGAATTTGGAGCATGAATCTACTGTGAGTAGAATACATGTAAAAGCACCTTCTGAATTTAGAGGATAGCAATGGTCTAGATAGCCGCATTGGAGAGGTTTTCTGGAAACTAAGAGAGGTGTCTGAGGTGTGCTTGCAATGGTGGAGCTCTTTATTTGTTGACATATGTCACAACTAAGGACATACTGTTTTGTCTGTTTCTACAGACCGTGGCACTAGTGGCATTTTTGCAATAGTGAAATTGTGGCTGCCACACCAGCATGTGCATATGCTACACCCTCATATGCTGCCATGAATAACTGTTGCCTGCGGTCTTGGTTGGAAATCACCCGCTCACCCACTCCAGGGATGGTAACAAAAGGAATGTTTTGGGCACTTAAGCGATAGGAATATTTTGCTGGATATGTTTTAGGTAAGGGGTGCCTTTGCATGAAGCATTGACAGCCGCCATGATGTCTTCATCATCGTGGTATGAGAATGAGTAATCGCAGCTAAAGTTGTAGTTTTAATTGCTGATTTGGCAGGCTTATCTGCCAATGAATTCCCTACAACATGTATTTCAACAAGCTAATGACTCAATGTATGTATAACATGAGATAACAAATGGTTTGGACAACCTCAGACCACGAAAACCCTGATCCCCCCCCAGGAATAGCTGTAACACATCTAGAACCCTTTCGCTCAGTCACTCGTGCTATCTCGGAGAGATATACAAGAAATACACAGAGGGTGGTTTTCAATATTTATTGAACCATTGTGTTTCTTGTATAAAATATATGCACTCCAATGATTAATAGACAGAAGCAGATAAAAGTGATTTGCAATATAAGGACAGTGAAAAGAATGGACAATTCCACAATCATGCTAAAACAGTGTATATATGCTGACATAAAAGTCCTGTGTGTGCTGTACTCCTACTATGCGTTCTACAATTTAGTTGTCTAGGGTGTGTGTATTCTGCCAAGAATCCCCTATTGGATGATCTAATCCCCCCATTACCTGAAGGCAAGTTATGGAAGTCCCTGTCTTGGTCACAAGTTAGACTTCCCTCCTCGTAGTTCGAGGGAATAGGAACCAGCTGGGCTGAAACTTCAGCACAGCTGCGACCTTGTAATGACAGAGTGCTCCTCTATTACAACAGTGATCATGCCTCAGTAGCTATGCTCCAGCTCAGCTGACATTGTTTATTGTCTTTTTTTGATAGCAATGTTACCTCATTGCTATTGTGATGAAAATAACAAATAAAAACATTTGCACAGTGTGTGTCGAGATAGAGTACTTACGAAGTGGTTTTATAAGCAATGTGGTTTCAGAGAAACTAATCCTGCTCTGTCACGCAAGCAAATGTTGTCAAAAGTCATTTTGTAAAAGAGAAGGCAACTTAAGAAACATGCACATGTTTCTTCCTGGGCCTAACTGAGCCACGTGACAGCTGGACACAGTAATATCAATCAATCAATCAGGGATTACTAGAGCGCAATACTCACCCGTAAGGGTCTCAGGCGCTGGGGCAGGGGGGTTCTGGCAGCTCCGAGGTCAACCGAAGAGCCAGGTCTTGAGGTCCTTTCTGAAGACTTGCAGTGTAGGGCGTTGTCTGATGCTGAGGGGGAGTTTGTTCCAGGTCTTGGCCGCGATTTAGGAGAAGGATCTGCCACCCGTTCTGGCTCTGTGGAAGAGGGAAATTTCGGCAAGGGCTAGGTCGGCTGAGCGGAGGTTTCTCATGGGGACGTGGAAGAAGATTCTTTTGTTGAGGTATTGGGGTCCGGTGTTGTGGAGGGCTTTGTAGGAGTGTGTGAGCAGCTTGAAGGTACCTCGCTTTTCAAGAGGGAACCAGTGGAGGTTGCGGAAGTGCTGAGGGATGTGGTCTTGTCGAGGGATGCTGAGGACGAGTCTGGCTGCGGCATTCTTGGCAGTCTGGAGTTTGGAAGAAGTGATTTGTTGATTCTGGTGTAGAGAGCGTTTCCGTAGTCCAGTCTGCTGCTGATGAGTGCGTGGGTGACGGTCTTCCTGGAGTCGGGAGGGGGGTCCATTTGAAGGTCTTGCAGAGTATGCGGAGGGTGTTGAAGCATGTGGAGGACACGGCGTTGATCTGTCGGTTCATGGTGACTGAGGAGTCGAGTATGATGCCGAGGTTGTGGGCGTGGTCCGTGGGAGTGGGAGGGTTTCTGAGGGCAGGGGGCCACCAGGTGTCATCCCAAGCGGTGGGGGTTGATCCGAGGATGATGACTTCCGTTTTTTCTGAGTTGAGCTTCAGGCAGCTGCTGCTCATCCAGGATGCGACATCCTTCATTCCTTCCTGGAAACTGTGCCTGGTGATATTGGGTTCCTTCGTGAGGAAGAGGATGAACTGGGTGTCGTCGGCGTAGGATACTATGCTGAGTCCGTGTTTTCTGACGATGGTTGCAAGGGGGGCCATGTAGATGTTGAAGAGCATGGGGCTGAGGGAGGATCCTTTGGGTTCTCTGCATCTGATCTCTGTGGGTTCGGAGAGGAAGGGCGGGAGTCTTATTCTTTGTGTTCTGCCAGAGAGGAAAGAGCGAATCCAGTCTAAGGCAGTTCTCTGTATGTCGGTGTTGTGGAGTCTGGTGGCTAGTGTGCAGTGGGCGATGGTGTCGATGGCTGCTGAGATATCTAGCAGGTTGAAGGCTGCGCTGTGGCCTTGATCGAGGAAGGTGCAGATGTTGTCAGTGGCGGCTAAGAGGGCGGTCTCGGTGCTGTGGTTGCTGGGGAATCCAGATTGAGATGAGTCAAGGATGTTGTTTGCTTCTATGAAGTGCGTTATCTGGGTGTTGACGATTTTCTCGATGACTTTGGTGGCGAAGGGGTGGAGAGAGATGGGCCTGTAGTTCTTGAGGTCTGTCGGGTCTGCGGAGGGCTTCTTGAGGAGTGGTTTGACTTTGGCACGTTTCCCATCGTCTGGGAACGTGCCTGTTTCGAGGGCGCAGTTGGTTATCCGTCATAGTTCTAGTACGATGGCATAGGCGGCACTGTGGAAGATGTGCGGAGGTCAGGGGTCAGTGGGTGCTCCGGAGTGGTTGTTCTTTATAGTCTTTGCGGTGTCTTCTGTGGTTACAGAGGTCCAGGTGAGGAGGGTTGGCTGGGTGGAGTAGCTGGTGGATGATGTGGGGTCGGTGCCTTGGTCTTGGTTGTTGAGGTTGTCGTAGAGTGTCCTGGTTTTGTGGTGGAAGAAGGAACTGAGTTTGTTGCAGAGTTCCTGGGAGGGAGGGACGTCAGTGGTTTCGCTGTGGGGTCTGGTGAATTCTTTGTATGATGGTGAAGAGTTCCTTGGAGCTGTGGGAGTTGGAGAGGATTCTGTCCTGAATGAAGTTTCTCTTTGTTGATCTAATGAGTTGGTGGTGTGCTGTGGTGGCGGGCCTGTTGGCAGAGCATGCTTTCGGGGTTTTGCTGTTTCCTCATGCTTTCTCCAGTCATCGGCACGAGTTCTTGGATTCTCGGAGGTCCATGGTGAACCAGGTGGCTTTCGTGTTGTGTCATCTGTCGGAGTTCTGGATGGGGGCGAGAGTGTTGGCCCAGTTGCCGATCTATTGGTGGAGGATGTTGGCTGCAGTGTTGGCATCTGTCGTGGTAGGGGGAGGAGTGTGGCTAAGGGCAGAGGTGAGGTGCTCTTCGGTGCTCTTGCTCCATTTTCTGCATGGGAGGCGTGGCGTAGGCTTGTTTGCAGTGGGTTTCGAAAAGTAGAAGTTGACGCAGTGGTGGTCCGTCCAGAGAGGTTTCGTGGTGTGACTGAAGCGAATGTTGTTTCCTCCTGCGAAGAAGGGGTTGAGAGTGTGCTCCACTGTGTGGGTGGGGGTGGAGACGAGTTGCTTCAGTCCAATGTTGGCGAGGTTCTCTAGGAGGGCGGTGGAGTTGGGGTCGCTGAGGTTGTCTGGATGGAGATTCAGGTCTCCGAGCAGTATGTAGTCTGTGGAGGAGAGGGCATGGGGCACGATATAGTCAATGATGGTGTTGGTGAACGGGGAGCTGGGTCCGGGTGGTCTGTAGGTGAGTGTTCTGTGGAGTGTCGTTCTGCGGTTGGGCTGGATCTGGAAGTGGATGTGTTCCATGGGGGGCGAGGCGTCGTTCGAGATGGAGGTTGTCAGTCGGAGGGAGCCTTTGTGGATGATGGCGAGGCCTCCGCCGGGGCGGTTGGGGGGCAGACTGTCCTCAGGATCTTGTGTCCGTCGGGGATGGCAGTTGCGATGTTGGGAGTTGAGCTGGCATTGGTCCAGGTCTCTGTGAGGAAGGCAACATCGGGTGAGAGGGTGTCCCAAACTACTACTGTGTGTCTGTGCAGGGAGCGTATGTTGAGGAGGATGCAGCTCAGGGGTTTGAGTACGCTGGCATCAGGTGGGTTGGCGGTAGCTGTCTGGGTCCGGAGGTGGGTGAAGGTGTGGTGGCAGTGTCAGCAGGATAACGGGCCTTGGGAGTTGCTCGACATCGAGAGCTGGCAGCTGTTGTTGCAGCCAGAGTTGACTGCATGCAGAGTGCTGGAGTCATAGCGGTGGGGGGTCGGAGGACCAGGGTTCCTGGCGCTGGTCGCAGTAGGGTCACGGACGGGCACAGACGGGCTTGCCTTTGGTGCGCCTGAAGCGCTATCTGCGGCGCGCCTGCTGGGCACGGTGGCGCAGCGGCCACCATTAGGTAGGGGTCGGGGGAGGGAGAGCAGCTGGGAGGCGGGAGCAGGAACGCACAGGGGGGAACAGCCATGGGGGCAGCAGAGGCGGGAAACAGCGAGAACAGGGGCAAATAGAGAAGAAGGGAACAAAAAGGCAAAAGAGAGAAAGACAGACAAAGACAGAAAAGACAAGCAAACAGAAAAAATGAACAGAAAAAGGCTGACAAACACGGAGCAGACCAACAGAAGAGCAGGCTCTTCCACTGGACCACCAGGGACGAGGAGCAGGCAGGAGCCTGTGGGTGGAGGATGGCCTCGAACACCTACCTGGGAACCAGAAAGGCTCTGGGGCAGTGCCTTAACGACGGAGCTGCGTGAGGGGAGAGCAGTTTCGATGACCAGGAGGTCAGAGGTCTTGCTCGCCCTGTCGTGCAGCGGCCGCCATTTAGTAGGGGTCGGGGGAGGGAGAGCAGCTGGGAGGCGGGAGCGGGAACACGTGGGGGGAGGAGCCATGGGGGCAGCAGCGGCGGGAAACAGTGTGAACAGAGGCAAACAGAGAAAAAGGGACCAAAAGGCAGAATCACAAAAAGGCAAAAAAGAGAAAGACAGCAAAGACAGGCAAACAGAAAAAAGGAGCAGAAAAAGACTGACAAATACGGAACGGACCAGCAGACCACCAGGGATGAGGCGAAGGCAGGAGCCTGCGGGTGGAGGAGTGCCTTGAACACCTACCAAATATGAATTGCACACTATCAGTGTGGGGAATTCAGCATCAGTATTCCATAGTGCCAGTATCAATGCTTTGAGTTCAGCCAGCTGTGTAGTTCAATCCCCTAGAGACTGCGTGAATGTTTTTTTGGGGCTGGAATTTTCCACCCACCATGACACCATGAACTACAGCACCTGGCACTGACTATTGGTGTTTTGTACCTATAGCAGGCTGGACTGAACCATTGGTGTATATGTTGTGTTTGTATTGATAAAGATGCAAAATGTTATTGAGCATGGGGTATTCATGTTCATATTTGAGAATTTTTGCAGTTTGTAATGTAGGGTCATAAACATAATCTACATCAGTAGCCATCAGCAAAGTGGCCTATTGTATCCATCTAGAATGTAAGGCTTTCGTGTTGGGAATGCTGGCCTTTGTAACAGCCTCTAAGCCTGGGACAGGAGTAACAACAATTATTTGTTTCCTTTGAACCAGTGGTCTTTCCTTGATGAAAGCCATCTGAACAGCAGTAATTATTTTTTCAGCAGCAGCAAAACGCATCTCAGCATTTGAGTATAGATGCGATTTATATGCTATTGGTACTGTGTCACATTCATTAAATGTGACATAAATAAAACCTATGGCACCCTCAATGATACGGATGACCAAATGTGTTATGTTTACTCGTGTGTGTAGGTGTCTTGAAGCAAGCATGTCAGTCTGTAGTGATCTTTATGTATGCTCTGATGTCTAATGTGTGCTGGAAAAATCAGGGCAAATTAAATCATACAAGGGTTTTATGCATTGTGCATAGTTTAGTTTATATGTGCTGCCAAAATTGAAGAACCTTCCAAGGATTGCAATTTTTTAAGTGTGTTTGGTGGTTGTAAAAGAGCACATTTCTTTAGAAGATGTGGTGCCAGGCTCTAACCCTCATTTTGTAGCTTGTATCCCAGAAATAGGACACTGACAAAAGGAATTCTGATTTTTTTAAATTGAATTTGTAGCCATATTGAGCAAATCCTAATAATCTGCAATCTACTCTGGCCAAGTGTGTGATTAAGTCATTGTCCATCAGATATATGTCATCAACATAAGACATTGCTTCTTTGTCAATACCATGTAAAATTGACGTTAATTGTGCAGCAAACAGTACTGGACTGTTCCTAAACCCCTGAGGAAGTTTGCAAAATTGACGTTGAGAGCCCAGCGCAGAAAAGGCTGTCAGATCTCTGCTTTCAGGTGCTATATTTTGGTAGAAAAACACATTGGAAACATCAAAGTTTGTTTTGTATTTTTTACAGACAATGTTCATTAAAGCTGTACTATGTGAGTTTTGTATCGCAAAAGTGTGTGTGATACTGTTTAAATGTCTATAGTCTAAGACTATATATAGGAGTGATCTGGTTTAGCTAGCGGAATCAAGGGACTATTCGTGGGAGACACGCACGGTTCAACAACTCCCTGGTACTCGAGCAGTGAGAGAATCTCTCTCACAGGAACTTTTGCTTCATGTTTAATTGGATATTATGGTTGCACTTGTCGACTGGACCTTATGGGTGTAGTGTGACAAGGTGATTCTTTATGCCAGCCAACATGGTTGCAATATAATGCCAGAGATTGTGCACGAGCCCATTCTGCTTCATACCTTTGTTTAACCTCTTCAGGGACAAGCACTGAAAATTATGGTAAAATTACTTCCTCCCTTTTTGGGCTATATTTACAAACTCTGGGGGCCAATTGACCTCCACTAAGAAAATATCATGACTAAGTGTTAAATTTTCCCAGAATATTACTTTGATGGTCTGCTTATTTTCACCCTCTATTTGCATATTTAATTTATAAAGTCTGTCCGGAGGGTTGACACGTTGATCTGGGGTTTCAACTTCTACAAAGTTGTCAGTTGCTTTTGCATCTAAAACCTCTTGAAGATTCTTGTGAAATTCCTGTAAACTATTGTGACCTCTGCTGCGCTGTCTAGCAGAGTCATTCCCCACGTCTTGTTCTGAAGGAGAGTTCTCAGTATGTGAAGCATGTGGTGCCGAAATTCCAGTAAGCTTCTTTTTCTTGAGTTGTGGTTTCTGTTGTGGAAGTTTTTCTTTCTTTTTACCCTGCCTGACATTAGATAAGCATTGTAAGCCCTTTTTCGGTTTGACATACTTTTTTTTTTTGCGCTCTGATCATCCCCCTCTCTCTGATCATCCTGAAAGGATTGAGAAGGACGTATATCAGTATACAGATACTTATCAGGCTGTTTAATGTTATCACTGTTGCGTAAATTGTAATGATTTTCAGAGGACTTCGGTTGCGGAGATCCACCCCATGATTTAGCTTTTTCTTTTTTTCTATTTGTCCCAGCGCTTTTTAGAAGACTCTGGTACTTGTTTGGTGTTGTGTTTCACAGAACTACCTTTAAGCTGTGGCATATTTGGTCTGGCTCCCGAATTATTTCAACCTATGGATGTATAGGTGTTGGCAATCATTTTTGGTAACTCACGCTTCTGATCAGCTACTGCCACCAGCACGAGACGTTGGCATATTGCCAAAGCTGTTGCTTCCTCTTTAATGTTACTTAATATAAATGAGGATACTGTGGCAATTCATTACATCCCCGAATCCAGGGCAGGGGCTTCCCCATATTCATTTTGAATTTGTTTTAGCACTTCCAGTAAAACCGCAAGTGACGGGGTACCATGTGTTATGGTATATATTGCAGTAAAAACTGTACGACAAGATGCACAGTCATCTATGGTGGGAACTAATCCAAGGGGCAAGCACATTGGGAGAATTCTATGTTTATCATGGGGTCACTTATGGGGAAACACTGATGTAAGCTCTTTAGTTTTTTGTGCAATCCAGAACGGAATTTCTTCCTGTCTGGTGGGATCTTTTTCCATTATGGCAATAATAGTTACAGGACTAATTGCAGGCACAGCAAATTGTGGCTGAACAGCTTAAACAGTCCTCACTGGGGCAATTGTTATTATTCACATAACAAACTGCTGTAGTCGTCTATATAGTCTAACTAAATTAGTATAGATAGCACGTAAATCACCAACATTAAGCGATCCTGAATTTGGGTATAGTGTGTAACCAGACAGTGCTGGCCATGTGGCCCTTTAATTGCTGAGGGGACCCAATCGTATGTTGTTTAGTGTATGAGGTTGGGCACCTTGGAATCAATTCTCGTGTTCCTGATATGTTAAAGGTATTTCTAAATTATTATAAGGTCAGTATTGGCCTGGTAAGGCAGCTTCAGCGTATGTGTGAAATGTTTGTGTGTTAGCATTTATTGCTGAAAAAGTGACCCATGAGTACAATACTTCAGTTCTATAGGCATCGTGAGCCTCATCCACAAAAGTAACATCTCCACCCTCATTTTGTAGCCCATGTAACGATTAATGTGCTGTAGAAACAGGTCTGCAATTTGCAGGAATATTAATTTGGTTTGCCATTGTAATGAATGGGATTCAGAGAGGAAATAACTGAAGTGTGGTATCCTTTTAAATGCTCATGCTTGAACAACCTACAGAAAATAATAGGTGCTTCCTATTATGCTGAGGAGGATTTTTCCCTAAGCACCACGAACATCTCCATATAAAGGTGAGTAGGAGTACCTTGGGCACACACAAGAACTACTCATGAGACCTGTTAAATAAGTACCTGACCTTAAATAGTTAGTGGCGCCATGTTATAGAGTTCCCACTCGAAAATGTAAGACTGTGTATTAGGACACCAGGATTTCAGAATGCAGGGACCGAATCCATCCACATCATCAGAAACTGCTGGCCCTATTCCTGGCTAGCTCACAGTGCCTCACCCCCAACCTTACCAGGGTGAAAGGTGATTTGGCAACCTCAAAAATGACACTCGGATACCCCAGGGAATCGTGGAAACAGATCTTACCCCTTTCGCTGCTTACTCATGCATACCCTTGGCAAAACACAGGAAGAATATGAATAGAGTTTTAAATACCTTTTTTGAAACATTTGTAGTCTAGCATATAGAGAGAATGTCCTGCGATTATTAGGCAGATGAAACAAAGCAAAGTAACCAGCAGGATCAGCATGGAAGATCAGCATTAGCAGAGATGCATGTCGGACACAACATTCGTCCCAGGACCATTGTGGATAGAGAGTCCCCTCTGACCCACAAAGGGATAGTGGACTGTTTGTATAATATAACTTCTGTGCAAGAGATACAACTCTGATGCAATGATGTATCTAGATGTTAGAACCTGTCTCCGAGCGGACAACGCATGTATCAGAATATCTCGCTCTATGTTCCTATCCTTGAACAAAGAGTAAAGATGATGTAGCAGGAAAGCCTTTCTAAAAATAAGCTGCATAAGCAGCATTACATGGAAACAAATCATGAAAAATAAATATGCAAAGGGTAACATGGCTAAAGCGAGCAGGATTAAAACATAGTCTGATAATAATGGGTAAAATGTAAAACTAAGAGGAGAACCAAAGTGGGCCGAAGAGGGCTTTACCACAGTGCTCTATTGGGATTTGTAGGTTCTTTGTATTCATGGGTGTTGTAGTTTACCATTAATATTTATGTTTCATACTTGCTATTTCTTGGCTGCTGAGAATAAAAAGTGAAGAGGAGACTGCATAATATTCACCCCAGTATCCTTCATAAAACTGAAAATTCTTGTTCACGGCTGCGTAACATTTTGGATTATGAAGTACTCTCTAAAAGCAACTGTAAAAATACTACAGTTACTGAGTATTTTAAGCAAGAATCTTACAAGAAAGCAAATTAAATACAAAATGTACTTCTAATTAAAGTGTGTAAAAGAGTTTTGGCTAGGTTGGGAGAGGTTTAAATATTGTATAGCTCGAGTGGGGGCTATTGGTAGTTTAGGTACATAGACTGCTTATATTACACATGTTTACAATGTGAAACACAAGTAATTTACGTTAGTTACACAAAATAGCATAACTGTGGCCAACATAGGATTTGGACCAAATTTATGGTTTTATTACAAATTAAAGGCTAAACTATGATCCCAGTTGAAAAAAAGTTTGCACATTGATGGGAATTATGAGTTTGCACTCTTGCAGTTTTACCCTGATATATTCTGGCAGATCAAAACTGCCCAAATGTATTGGGGGAAAAGACCCAATAAAAGACAAAACATGCTGAATTTCGTGTACTTAAAAAACGAATCTGCATGTTATGTCTCCTTTCCTTGTTGAAAACGCAGAATAGCATATATTCACCACAAGTGATGAATCTGTCACGCTTGGGTAATGAGTGCCCCACCATTAATCCCACCAACTTGAAATGAGGCCCATAGTGTTCTACTGTCACCAATATAGGGACTAGACCAGGCCGCATGCTGGTGCATAAAAAAGGTTTTAAAGCAAGCAGCACGCATCTAAAAAGCACGACTACATTGTATAAGATATTAACGATAGACTCACTTAGGGGATTGTCAAATAACAAATTAAAGTCTCAGTAATGATAAAGCACATCAGAAAAAAACGAAAATACAAATATAATTTTGAAAGTGCATAAATTAAAGGAAAGAACAGGCTGATGAATTTTAAATATTGCAAGGAAAAGGTAGAGCTCATGACACTTATAGCCCAAAGAATAAGACTGGCATATTGTGTTTGCAGGCAAATTAATTGCATGCGTGTTCCTTTGGATTCATTCATGTTCTATTCATGTCAAGCACTTTTTTCCACGTCCTTGATTCAACCACCAGCTGCACAATGAGAAAAATATGTGTGTGGCGACCTTCGACCCAACCCTGGGCTGAAAGGAAAAGCCCGGAGCCAACTGTCACTTCAGAGACTCTACTAGCGGTGTTTGTGAAGACGGAGCCAATGGGGAGAGCGGGGGAGTCACGGCCCTTCCACTTCTTGAAGATTCATGTGTTGTTCAGTAACTAAAGGAAACTCAATTCAGCAGCGTACTTGAGTCCCGAGCAAAATGAAAACTTTACTATAGGCCCAGGTGACTGTTTTTCGAGCAGTATTCTCACGGTCTTCCTTAGGAGAAGCCTGTATTTTTTGCAGTGATAATACATTCAGTGGGCCAAATGTACAAACACATTTTCCCATAGTCACAGAATGGGGAAAACCCTTTGATACATCTGGCCCTCACCTTAGATTGTGTGGCTGTTAATTCCGGCTGGGCATTAACGAGTGTTAGTGGCCTCAGTGGAATTGTGGTGGTAGTATTTACCAACATACCGCAGCGTGGTGTTTATTGGGTGTGGTATTTGCCCACCATTTCAAGATACTCATTTCAAGAATGGGATAAGGCCCTATTTCTTTACTCGAACTGGAAATGATGCTATATCTATCTGAAATATAATTTGTCAACAGCAGAATTCATTCTTGGGCTAATTTTTTTAAATGAAAGATTATTGTGTTTATCCCTGTTGTACTGTACATCGCATGTCAGGGTCAGGCAATGGCAATCTTTTTATCAAGGCCCACAGGGAAAGAGCAAAGTCCATAGAAGTAATCGCAGTGGAGATCTACATTTCCCAGTGTGCACAGGCGGCACCATTTGAGTGACACATTTCACCTCACCAAAGTGTGACAAGGGCTTATATGGGCCGTGTAGACGTGAACGTGTGTAATGTCCCATTTATTTGCTCTAGCCACTCATGAGTAATTTTTGATTCATGGATTGATTTTTGTTAAAGAATATTGCATTTTATTGCTTTTTTTATCCTATTATTATGCTCACCACATGTAGAGTTCCATCAAAGGGTCAGTTGAGGCGTACAGGGGAAGAGCAAAGCCTGCTGAGCGCCCTCACGGAGGAGAACTATGTGTCCCAGTCTGAGCAGGCCTGCATGCATTAAGTGATAAGTTTTGCATCATCAAAGTGTGACAGGGCCCATAGAGGACCCAAGTAGGCATGAGGAGCCTATGTGCATGCCTGTTAGGGCACAAGAGACGCGGTAGGTACCTCCATGTAACA